>NW_010578891.1:29935-47678 GCF_000705375.1 Tinamus guttatus | reverse complement strand
GAACTAGGAATCTCTACATTGTGACAGAAATTGTTTTATCCCCCCTACAGTTCTCACTGTCTTGTCAGAGCTGCCAGCAGCGAGGGGACTAGTAGTAACCAAAGATACAAATGTGCAAGCTATACTAAGCTACGGCTTAGTGGTGTGCTGGGCTGCTACTAAATTACTCAGCAGCTGTTGGAAACACCTTCAGAAAATACATTTTCTCTTTCATTTGAATGCATTTTATGTAAATCCGATAGGTGGTTTGGCCCCTGGGTTTTGTTCCCAGCACTGTCAGAAACAATCTTCTGCAACCTCTTTCGTTCACCCATCTGGAAAATAACAGGATTAAACTTGCCTGCCTTCTGTGTGGGGTGTAAGTTTTGCTCAACAGCAAGTGCTGTGAAAAATTCAAATCTAAACACCAGTCTGTGGTTGCTGTAAGACAAGACATGATAACCCTTCTTTTTTCCTTAGTTGAAGTAAACCAAAACCATTCTCCTTATACCAGCCAAAGAGGAAGGATGTGTTTGTCATCCAAGTCAGTATGTGAGATCTGCTTTCACCTTTAACAGAAGAAGTAGAATTTTCTTTTTAGTCAGTCTGTTTGGACCAAAGACATATTTCTGTGATCTTTCTGCAAAGTGGCTGCACTGTCCTTTTCACCAGAGTTCTAATTGTATTTCTTGAAGGTGTGTGTTCTGTGAACCTGGCATTTCTGACATACCACTTTGTAAATGGAATTTTCTTGAATTCTCTTGGAGAGCAGAGTACAAAGATTACAGTGCCCTTCCTTGTCAGTGATGGAGATTCATCCACAGCATACACAGCGGTTTTACTCAATACAATGGGGGGAGATGTGTAAGTGGCACATGCAGTGAGGTTGCTGGTTGGGGATGCAGGCAGTGTTCCCAGCATTAGCCTGGGCCAAACATGGATGTACAGTTTTTCTCAGGTTTAGAAGGTTCCAGGAAGTGCTGAAATATCCCCAGGCATTGTTACGGTCTTGCTGGTTTAACTGCTAGAATTTTTAAAGATACAATATTTCATTTGTTTCCCCTTGTTTAAGCTTCAAATTCAGGCCTGAAAGCTTTTTTTTTTTCCTCAAAAGACAGAACATGTATTTCATAATACAGAAATGTTTACAAGAAGGAAGTGATATGCATCACCATTTGCCTTTTCTCTGATAGAAATTACATAAAGTCTCTGAAATAGCGTGATGTTCAAACACTTGTTTACACATGTTGACACTTAAAACAGATTCTCTCATAGTGAAAGGCAAATGGCAGTATATTATTACTATATACTCTATTTGGACATAAAGTCTTATAAGCCACTGTCATTCTGAGTTGCACATTATAACTCTTGTGACAAATTCATTTATATTCCTGTGAATTTTACACTGATCAGAATCTTACTGCTTTTGGAAATATTGTGTATCTTATTAAAACTATTTGCTCCAAAGTTATTACCAGTCTTACTGTGCAGTTCAAGAGAAGGCTGATGATTAGCTGTTTAGCTGTGAACTGCTGCAATTCTCCTGATCTGACTGAAAACTCATCTTGTATGGCAGTCAGGTCCAAAAAGAGACGTAGGTTTTGAAAAGCGCCGCCGCCTTCTTTATGAAGAACCTGTTTAGTCAGCAGGTTCTGTTGACTCTTACTTTGCTATGTTGGTGTATAGAAGACCAAACATAGCCAAAGAGATAAGGTTTGGCATAGTCAGAATTTTGTAATTTGTTCCTGTTATTTTAATTATAGCTGTTCATGTTTCCTGATTAGTTTGTAACAGGATTTTTTATGGCTTTTTTCTTCTTTAGCTTCTACTACTAAATCCATAACAAACTTAAAATTCTCACATGTCACTTAGAATTATCTCTGTTCTGTTTTCTTTTTGTTTTTATTTTGGTAAACCAAGACAAAGGGTAAAATACCTTTTTCCTTGGGTAGGAGCAGGAAGACCGTTAATTATGCCAAAGGCTCCAAGGTGAATACCAAAGACTAAATTACTAAATTTGCTACATTAAGTAGCAAATGAAGCTGCACGGAACCGCGCAGTTTAAAGTCAAGCTGAGCTGCAAGAAGCTGGTATATCTCCTCTCACTGTACACAAATTCTTGAACTAAAGCATTTGCCACCTGTAAGCTTCAAAACACAGCGCTATTGTATTGAGCATTACTGTTTTCTTTCGGAAAAGAGGGTCCAAAGTTGAAAAAAAAATTAAAAAAGCATTTTCAAATGATGCAATAAATAGCCGAATAAAAAGGAAAATTATAGGTATATATTCTTTATTTTCCAAATCTAGTTGCATACCCCTGTATACCAACAAAACAGATAAAAATTTGGGAATTCTATTCCAGACAAACAACTTCATCGTACCATATCTTAAAAATGTTTTCCTTTCTTTTTGACTACTGTCCTTTCTCTATTATTCAGAGGTGACACTAGCAGCATTGACGTCTTTAAAGAAAGATGCCTATTGTGATGCCTATCGTGATGCCTAGCAGAATCTAACAGGTTCTAGAAGTCTTCAAAGCACATTTTCAAACATTTGAGATTTTTAGATATCGGCAGTTGAGAGTATCCCTGCTCACTTTAATCACCTGTAGATAAGGACAGTTTTCTTTGGGCTCAGGGGAAATTCTGCTATGAAACTAGTATGCCTTAAATCGGTATCATACATGGAGGACAAGTAGGTTCTGGAATAAGTGTGTTGCTTGAAGATGACTATGTAAAACTTTACCTGATAAGCTTCTGATACTTTCATTTACAGTTTCTAAACATGTTTTCCATTTATGCTGGTATAGAGTTGGTTCAAGGCAAATGAACTGTTCCCCTCTTGCCTACCCAAATTGATTTTTACTTTGGCTTTCAGCAGGGCAAAGTAATATAAATCTGAAAAAGGACTTCCTCTGCTCCCTTAGCACTTCCTAAATCAGAAAAGAATGCTGAAAGGAAGAGAGTGAAAAGAAAATAAAGCCAATTAATCATGCATAATCTTCTCTAGTAAATTCCCATCCTGACTATACAATCATTTATGTCACATATTACAGTTGGTTCATCATCAACAGGCCCAGAGTTTTTGGGGGCATTTGTTTGCTTGGTTTTTTTCCTTCCTGACCAGACAGTAACCCATTCTATTTTTTTTTAATTAAAAACAAGCCAATAGCTGTTTACTGATAGGAGTGGTAAAATTAATTGATCAGTCCTCTTTGCAAAACCTTCTTACTCACTCTGTTTCTCTGGCCTGAAAATGAAAGAGGCAGATGCGTGATGGGAAAACTTTTCCAGATTCATCGTTAAGCCAAGCACTTAATTTTGACTGAAGAAGGACTAATATTAAACTGCAACCAGTGCAATGGATGTGTCGAGTGTAGATTGATTCTTCTTCATTTCCAGTGGATTTATGACAAGTTCATATAACCATGACAGTCACAGCACATGAGCTCATGTTCTTGCATGATTTTGGGCAAGTCTTTTCATCTGTCTTTGCTTCAGCTCCTTTTCTCTGATAAAAGATCGAAGAGATCTTATGCTGATAAAATTAATTAATTATCGCAAAATGCTAAGATGCATAACTGAAGACTAAAATAATGCAAATAAATAGCTTATATCTGACTGTTAGAGATGTTTCCTGAAATACACCAATACTCAATCAAAATACCCTTGAAAAAACATTCTCTCTTTCTTTTTGCTTGAACCTACTACTGTGCTCTCAGCATTGTCTCACATAGTATCCTTATAGCCAAATTGAGTAAGTAAGGTAGAAAAAATAGGCTCAAAGCTTGGTGACCAGCAATGCAAAGACTAGTTGGCAGTCAGTAATTAGTGGCTTCCCTAGTTGGGGCAAGAACTAGAGCCAGACTTGAAATAACAAAGTGGTGCATTAGATCCATAAAATACTTGAAGGGAAGAGGATCGTGCGGCACAGCCTTGTAGGGAATCACTTCATATAGGTGCCTGAAGTATTACAGAATCACAGAGTGATTACCTGCCCTGCACGAGCATAATCACTGAGAACACATTTTCCAGGATCATGTCCAGGTGGGTTTTGGATATCTGCAGGGAAGACGACTCTACAACCTCCCTCTCTGTCACCCTTACAGTCAAGTTTTTCCTCAAATTCAGACAGACCTTCCTGTTTTTCAGTTTGTGTCCGTTGTCTCTTGTCCCATCAGTAGCCACCACTGAAAATAGTCTAACCCCTCCTCTTGACATCGAGTCTTAAAGGAATTTATATACATTGAAAAGATAATTAATATTGTTTACAAAATCCAGCTCCAATTAATAATTCTCTTCAGTCTGATGCATTGAATGCTGGCATTTAGTTCTACCTTTTATTATTTCATAATTAATAACTGGCTCGAAGCAATGATGTCAGCAGATAAGGTAGCAGTCAATGTAGAGTCCTGTCTTCTATGTATAAGATATTATCTCTGTGTTAATTGTCTATTATCAGCTAGTTTACTATCTAAACCCTCATGTTTCCAAAATGCTTCTTATCTTTCAATATATAAAGATAAATGTGAAGTCTGGGATATGCTTTGTTATAATAGATAGGATGCTTTGTATGTGTATAAACTCATGCTTTTGTTTCCTGATTTCCCAAAGCTTCAAAATAAAACTATTGCCAGAATGAACTATCAATCAGCCCCCAAATTTTCTGCTTTTAATCTGCTTTTAATTTTAGACCAAAAGTGGAATTTACTACTAAACTGATGATCCTAAAGGAAAATAAGATCAAGCCAAATGGCGTATACTTGTGCTGTGAAAACATGTTGGAACTGATTTTCATGTGCAGGTTGGAAATGTATTTTCACATTGTCTAATAGAAGTAGAATGGTTAAAATGACTCTGATTAAATTTGTGCATATAATTTAAACAGTTGCAAATCAGAGACAATACGCTTGATCTGAAATTATTTTTGTCAGTTTGAAGTGATTATTCAGATAAATTGAAACTTTATTCAGTGCCTTAATTTATACCTAAAGTATATACGCGATTAATGGTACTGAGCCTCCCTTTGAAATGAAACATTTAGTCTGAATTTTTTTCTTGTAGTGAATTATTTTCTAATATTTCCAAATTCAACACACGTGGTTTCACATTCATAATATTTAAGTGAAAACGTGGATGCCAAAATGAGGAAATATAGCATCTCATCTAAAAGGGAAGTCAGGTTGCATGTACACAGCACTATCATCTTGGTATTTATTCACTCTTCTGTAATTTCTTTAATGAGTCATATTCATAAAATATAATCTTGTTAAAAAGCTAGTAAAAATAGTGATACATAAAGTTTCATCTACCCATGAAGAAATATAGCACATTTTGCATCGTACAAAATTGCCCTTTTCCATAAGCACTTCATACTTGCTATTTTTAAAATCTGATGAAAATAATCCATCTTGTTTTAAAAATGGAAAACTTAATAAAGGATGGCCTATAAACACCCATTTACTCATCCAAGCTAAATGCATTATATTTCTCTTTTTTTTCTATTCATATTCATGAATCTTATGCACTATTTATTTTCCAAATACACTCAATTGAGCTCAAATACACATTACTAATCAGACTGACCAGAGAAAATAATGAGATGAGATATTTGTAATACATTATAGAGTACACATCTGTCTAAGTATCATCTCTCTTAAAGCACCTACAAACGATATACCATATTCTATATTTTATCACTTTATAGTCAAATAGGGAATAAGCATTATGAACCTGTAGTTTCCTGTACGTTTAACAGCAGGCTTAAGGAGGATTACAACTAAAATGTTTATCAACATAACACCATAAAGCAGCAATCTCTTTTTTTTTTTCGTTTTTTAAAGAACAGTTTTTCTCAGCTTTTTATATGAGATGCCATGATTTAAACAGCTTCAAGTTATATAAAGTTCGTGCACAAATATTATAAGGATCTGAATTTACTTGAAATGACAATTTCGAAACTCATACAGTTTACTATTGGGCATGCTATCATATACAACAACAGTCATGATTTTGTTTTGCATAAGGGCAACTAGGCTCCTTTAATCAGTTTAGATGGCAATAATCTTTAAAGTTATAGCCTGTTCTTATATATTTATTCTTGCATATGCTCAAATATATACCAGTCAAGCAACATCTAAACAAAAAAATGCAGGCAACTGATTAAATTGTCTGGTAGTTAGGCTTCATCAATCGGATGAATCTTAAGTCTAGTAAATACTGTTCAATATTTCTGCCTTTTACTGTTGTCCTGATGGGTGTTATTCATGCTTTGTGAAAGTAAAATTGTAAACGCATGTGGCATTTTAGTAACATTAGAATTGTAAGGTTGCCCGAGTTTCCTCTTCTCCAGTCTGAATGACCCCAGCTCATTCAGCTGTTCCTCATAAGGTCTATGCTCCAGCCTCTTCACAAGCTTTGTTGCTCTTCTTTGGACACACTCCAGCACCTCCATGGCTTTCTTGTAGTGAGCAGACCAAAACCGAACATAGTATGCGAGGTGCAGACTCACCAGGTGCTGAGTACAGGGGGGCAACCGCTTCTCTGGTCCTGCTGGTTACGCTGTTCCTGATACGAGCCAGGAGGCCGTAGGTTTCCTTGGCCACCTGGGCACACTGCTGGCTCATGTTCAGACAGCTGTCGACCAGCACCCCCAGATCCTTTTCTGCCGCACAGCTCTCCAGCCACTCTGCCCCAGGCCTGTAGTGCTGCTTGTGGCCAAAGCGCAGGACCCAGCGCTTGGCCTTGTTGAACCTCATAGAGCTGGCCTCAGACCATCAATCCAGCCTGCCCAGATCCCTGTGCAGAGCCTTCCTATCCTCAAGCAGATCTGCTCTTCCTCCCACCTTGGTGTCCTCAATCCCCTCATCCAGATCATCGATAAAGATATTAAAAAGGACTAGCCCCAACATTGACCCCTAGGGAACACCGCTCATGACCAGTCGGCAGCTGGATTTGAATCCCTTCACCAGCACTCTCTGGGCCTGGGCATCCAGCCAGTTTTTCACCCAGCAAAGAGTACACTGGCTAAGGCATGAGCTGCCAGCTTCTCCAGGAGAATGCAGTGGAAGACAGCGCTAAAGGCCTTACTAAAGTCTAAGTAGACCACATCCGCAGCCTTTCCCTCATCTACTAAGCACATCACCTCGTTATAGAAGGAGATCAGGTTGGTGAGGCAGGACCTGGCTTTCACAAACCCATGTTGGCTGGCCCTGATCCCCTGCTTGTCCCGCTCATGCTGTGTGTAATCGCCCTCAAGATTATCTGCTCCATAACTTTCCCCAGTAGCAACTCAGGCTGACAGGCCAGTAGTTCCCCAGATTCTCCATCCAACTCTCCTTGTAGATGGGTGTCACACTGGCAAGTCTCCAGTCATCTGGGACCTCCCCAGCTGTTGACCAGGACTGCTGATAGATGATGGAGAGTGTCTTAGTGATCACTTTTGCCAGCTCCTTCAGAACCCTCAGGTGGATCCCATCTGGCCCCATAGATTTGTGAATGTCCAAGTGGAGTAGCAGGTTTCCTCCTCTGGCTGTTTCTTCCTGGAGTATGTGGGGTTTCTTCCAGCTCTGGGGGTCAAGTACCTTGAGAATAACTGATCTGGGTCTTAAAGACTAAAGCAAAGAAAGCATTAAACACCTCAGCCTTATCCTCATCCTTGGTGACAATGTTCCCTAATGGTTCAAATATTGCTATTTGTTATCCATAATGATGGTTATTCTTTGCTTGTGTTGAAGAGGGCCTGTAGGAGTTTTGATTGCAAGGACTCACCTTTCTTACTCATGCTATCTAATGCAGAGACACACAGAACTTAAGGCTGAAGATACAGAAATGACTCTCCAACTCTTGTAAACATTAACTCTCTGACAGTTTCATCTGGGCTAGAAATGGTGTATTACCGTTCCATACTACACTGCTAGACTTCTCGGCCCTTTGTTTATGGCAGAAAGGAAGTAATGCTTACTAAAAGAAGCATTTGCAAGTGGCAATTCTTATCATACAACTACTTTTATCAATAACATATATTTAAAGCTTCAATTAGATAACAAGAACAGTTTGCGAGGTTGAGTGAGGAGCGCTCAATATCTTATTTTAATAGGCTATCCCAGGCTCTGTGTGTCCTCTGACTCACATTCTCTGACAGCATTTTCAGTTGATCTTAATGTAATTCATCTGAATGAGGCATTCTTAGACCTTTATAGAACAGCTGAAAAGGAGCGATAGGTGCTTCAGCAGCTGGTCCTGAATTACAAAAGAGATTAAGTACCTGCCTTTTCCTTTTTTTTCTGAGTAGGATGCTTTTGAGAATGTGAAGAAGCAAATTACTTGAATGTCATCAGCAGATCCTGATAATAGTTTGTCTGAATTTCATTATGAGAGATAGGCACATAAAATTAGCTTAAATCTGAATTAGGGCAATGTGAGAATTTCAGCCCTCAGGCTGAAAGACTCAAGGTTGCCAGGGATTAGAAGTTGTGAGCCTAGAAGACTGTGAAACTAAAACAGAATTAAAAGACTCTTCAATCAAAAACATTTTTGATATCTAAGTCCTTAGAGTTAAAATACCAGTAGGATGTCTCATGATCAGGAATATTGACAAAGATACTAGCCTCAAATTCAGGATTTACACTCATATGCAATAGAAAGATTTTATTTCCAATACAAAAATACAAATTATTCCTTTCCTTAGTATGCAAGGTAAAGAGCAAATTTCACGTTGACAATATGACTTACTCAGTCTGTCTTTCTCTTAGTTTTTGCATATGCAGAGTGAAGGTAGAAGTTCATTTTAGACCACAGAGTATATGGAAGATTAATACAGTGGAAGATGAACAAAAATACTTGTCCTTTCTGCACTTTGTATTCAGCACTCTCCAGATTTTCCTCAAAGTGGGTCATATTAGTTTTGTGTATAATAGAAAGAATCTATTCCCATATAAATTCAGAGACACTGATCAATGCAGTCATTTCTATTACAGGCCAGTTGTTTGTCCAACAAGAAGACTTGTTCTGCTCTTTCTTTACTTTGTAGATAGACTCAATTAGCTGAAGGGCCGGTAATGTCATACTAATTTTAAGTTTAGTTTTCATCAAGCCTAAAATGAGTTTTACATGTTAACATTCCACCGAATTATGTTTAATTCTTCTGATAGAAATGTTGCAATTTAGAATTGTAGAGCTGCAAGAAATCTAAGCTAATCACATAGTCTATCTCACTGCCTTAGTGATAAACCTTAAAAATCTCCAGTGAGGAAGACTGCTTAAACTTGGGCAATCTTCCTGGAGATTTTTTTCTAATGTGTAATGTCTAAAAAATTAAAATTTAGATGTAGTTACTACATCTGCAGTTCAGAAATCTAGGGAGTTAATTTTGATTTGTATTTAAAATAAATTCTCACGTGTTAATAATGGAAAGTCAAAGTCTAAATGTTTTCTCATATGGTTGCCTCATTTCTCATGGATTCATATGTGACTGAAGAGTCAGAAACTTAGAGAAGGTTGCTGTTAAATTTTCCTTGTTGAATCAATTACAGCAGAAGAGATGACCAAATTCATTTCTTTTATAATGATGAGTGTCCATTGACACTTGCATGCACTTCATCAGAACTTGTTGTTCTCAGAAGGCCCAGGAAGTACTGTGATGCCATCTAGTAGTCAAAATGTTGACAAATGCCATATTCCAAGAATAAGACAAATTATACTAGTTGAAGGCCTGCTAAGAAACTGCAGGCCATGAGTAACTTTTTATGTCAAACTCTGTATTTAATACCCTCTTCATACAAAAAAATGTAAAATTTCTGTAAGAAAGACTTAATATGGCAGCATATCATGAGTTTTATTGACACAATTAGCCATCATTGTGTTGAGCAAAACACCTACCATATAAATGAGCTGAAGATAGGGTGTTATGATGTGTAGTAGTAGGAAAATAAATGCTCTTCAGTTTGAAATATTTTTCCTTTTCTGCAGTGGCTAGTAACATAGATTCTAACAGGAATCAGACAAAGAAAACCAGTGCCATCCTGCAGAATGTTATAGAAACACACCAAACCACATAAGGCATAGAGGTGGACAAGTACATTTGTACCCTAGCTGCAGAAGCCTCATTAGTGGGTACAAATATATCAGAACAAATAGTGGGATCCATTTTTACGCATCTTTATAAGGGGTGTGGATATTAGGACGAGGTCAGTGTAATGCTACTAAAAGCAACTATTTTTTCCTCACATAGTGAAGAACAGCTGAAGAACACAAATACCAGGCACTCTTAAGAACCAATTAGGAAAACACTGAAAATAAACCATCAGGCAAACAGAAGGATTTTCCATCCTCATCAAAAGAGCCTTTAATAGCAAGGGTTTCTTTTCTTCTCTAAATCGAGACCTCTCACAAATAGCACATTCAAAAGGACATCAGGAGATTTTAAATACTGCATAACACTATTGGGGTTAAAATCATTTCGGGTTTATCTTCTGTGCTGTTGTCTTCTCCGCGGTCTTGTGTCTCTCCTCTTGCTGGTATGCTTTACAGTTAGGTGATATCATAGCAACTAGGAAAACAGAATTTTGGTGTTGAACACCTGGAGGATATTGCAGATGCTTCATTGATTTCAAATAGCATGCTAGACAAAAAAAAATAGGAAGCATTCTTTTTTATGATTTTCCCTTCTTAATGTTATAATTGAAAGTGCTAAGAAATGCTAAAAATGACCTTGTTGAAATGGGAAAAACATGTGTGAACATTTGGGAAGCAGTATTCTGAAGATAATTTGTGAGACAGAAGGTGTTTTTTAATAACAAAATCCAAAAATTTGTTATTTTTTAAAGAAAAAAATAACTGCAAGAATTTTGGAAGGAAGTGTCAAGAGATTATTAGAGACGTAAAACACACTTACAGATTTTCACACTTGTGAATTGCATATGCTCAGTCAAAAGTAAAATCACCGTTCTTGAAAAATCTCCTGTACTGCTTGACAGCTGGTTAGATGTTCCCTTGACAACTGCTCTGGTTAATCAAGGGTGTAAATGAAGCTGCTGCTTTAGTGTTTTGCAAGAGTCATTTCAGATTGTCTCTTTAATATCAACACTTTTCCAGTAAAGAGGCATGTGGGATTTTGTAAGGATTTTTTTCTCATGATGTGTTATTAAATTGGGTTAAAGTGTTTGTCAGCTTGTAGGAAGAAAAAAAAAAAAGCCGATAGTTCTAAATGTAATCTTCCAATTGTCGCATTAAAATATTGAGAGCAGTGTAACTACTTTGTATCATTTTTCAGAGGACCATAAAGCCTATTTTTTTTGCCTGTTCATAACAGTCTTTGTTCAGGAAAATATCTTAGTATGTCAATTTAGCTGGAACAATGTCAGAGACTAGTACTCTTTGTAAACTTGTTTTTATATGCTGTTGATCTGATGTATTAATTTTGGTATGTTTATAATCTGTTAGAATAATGGCTGTAGCTTTAGCAGTGTTTATAAAACATAATTGCTATAAACTGCATTTTCTAAAGTATGTATACACAACCACAAATGCACCATTTCTACATGATTACATAGGTAATTGTAATGCATGAATGCAGTTAAAAGTCTTCCAGAAGTTCCAGTCTCTGGACCTATTCTCATTCGTATTGTCAAGTATGTGATCAGTTGAAGATACTTTACTGTATTTCCCTTTATATAAATTAGAAGCTGAAGCAATCATTCTATCAATTGGGGCCTAAGTCAGTCTTTACACTGGAAGAGAAATTACCATAAATTTTGCCTTCATACTTTCTACTGTGCTCCTTTAGTGCCACCTGCTGACTAGCCTGAAATAAAGATTACATTTTTCACATTGAGAACTAGCTGTTATGGTTTAAGCTAAATCATCTGCTCGAACAATTCTGTATCAGCTAACATATGAATTAGAAATGCCTCAATCTTAGCTAGCTCAGGAGAATTCCTTTTAATATCAGTTCCAAGCCTATACTAATCCAGGGCTTACTATCCACAATTGCATTATATAGACACCAGCATGTTAGGTAAACGTTGTACTTTCTGTTTGCAAGATATTTAATGTTCATTCACATGATTAGTCAAAATGTAGCCAGTAATGGCATTAATCAATGTGTATAACTTATATTTTGTATCCGTTGAGGTCCATGATTCTTTTGTAGAGAAACTATCTCTGTAATAAATCCTTGTTAATTCCTGTTCTTAACAAGAGTTCATATAAAATACATTGCAGATATGAAAAATCATGTTACTCTAAGAAGTCAAGCGTAGAAAAGAAAGCTGATACTCTTTTTATTTCAAACCTAAGGAAACTAATGTGGCACTGTATCAGCCCTGTGGATTAGCACCAACAGGAACAGTTACTTCACATGGCTCCAGATCTGTTTAAATTATTTTGAGAAACACCCTGCAGAATGTTCCCATTCCTCCCCCACACATACCCAGTTCTCAGTCAGTCTGGAAAACCTTTTTGTATCATTACAAGTGTAATATGCATGAATCACATAGAGTGGTCCTGGTGCCTGACAAAGAAATCTTGCAATAGGAATCATATTGCATGCTATTCTCTCACTGTCTCTGGAGGGAAAAATATGCTGGCTTTGAATGCAACTGAAATATGCCACTGAGATGTGAGGCAGATGGAGTAAAATGCCTTCAGCATCTAAACAAGTGAAGAAGTGAATCTGAAGCGAAAAAAAATCTTCAGAATGTAAGGATGTCAGCCATTATTCTAAGGATGTTCTTAATGTGAGGTCAGTTTCTCATGATATGAGGTTAATTAGAAAAATAAAGAAAATATGTCAAGAGAATAAACCTTCAGTTTTCATCTTTTCTAATGCGCATATTGGATTTCATTCTTCTGTGAGTTGCATGCAGGAATACAGCTGCATTGATGCAGTTGCAGGATGATGACTTAACGGATTAAGGTTTAATGTTGCGCTGCAAGAACAAAGAATTGTGCAGGTAGATGCAGTGGCATTACAGTTCATATCATTCTTGATGCAGAATATTTCAAGTGCATTTTTGGTCATTATTTTTGAAAACTCTGTGATTACATAGGTCTATATTTTAGCACTTTGGGGTTTCAGGTACTAGAGAAAAGATGGAGATAGCATTTCCATTCCAATTGCCATTTTTCATTATTTTCATAATTTTCTCAGAAAACTTTCTTTCGGGCTGAAATTTTCCATGCTCTGTCTCTTTACAAAAGCTATTCTAACCATATTTGAGTAATCTAGCAAATTCAAACAGCTGTACTTTTGTGGTAATGTAAGTCTGATTTTTTTTTTCTTTTGCTCACATTTCAAATGACAGTTTTTCATTTCTGTGATCTAAGACAGATAGATTTCAAGTATGACTTACTTGGAAGTGCTTGCAAAGAAAGCTTGCAAATACTGAAGATAGTTGTGATATTTTTCCTAATGTGCAGTTCAGGATATAGGTCACTAGATTTCTGCTTGTAGCCTGTTTTTTTTTTTCCTTCACAGCTCAGTCATTAATCTACTGGCTGACATCCAAAAAATCACTTCTTTTCTTTGAGCTTTCATCTATGCATCTGTTAAAAAAAAAAAAAGAAACATACATCCTATGTGAAGTTGAGACCTAATTATATAAATTCATTAATAATAGTTACTGCTTATAGGTAGTGATTGCTACTATAGTGTTTTGTTTTGTGGAGTTTTTTTTTGGTCTAATACATTTCTGTAAAAGTAGGATTGATCGCCAGGTAGACATGAGTTAGGATGATTATGTTAGTATTTATATGAAATTAGGATACTTTTGATGGCCTGCATAAATGCATCATTTATGCACTGAGTAATTTTTATTGCTTGTTTTAATTGCACCTGTTATTTATCTTCCACTGTCCTTTTTTTTTTTCTTCTTCAGCAAAGAGTCCAAACAATAAATTATATATCCGGAACAGTAAGAGAGTGTATGGATACCAGACATTTGCAAACAAAAATTACAACAATTTGGATTTTGAATGGCTAGTTTCTTGAATATGATCAAAGTAGCAATAACTGTGTTGCTCTTTTTCTTTGACATCAAACATTCTTTTTTATAACTTTGTCACATCATTTAAACCTTTGCTGTTCGTAGGCTGGGCTGTTACAATATCTGATAGGCAAGGTTAAACCTTGAGTTGACTTTGTGCAACAAAGTGCAGCAGATGCAGACTTCAGAAACCTCCTGAAAAGGGGAGAGGAAGGGAGGGTAGGAGCAAAGCCACAAGTACTTCCTGCAGAATCTACTCTGGCTTAAATCATCAAGTAAAGGTTATGAAGTTGTTTTTTCCAACTGAGCTATTCGAGGAAATTATACACTATGATTTACCTGGAGAATTTGCAGCAATGGAGATATAAGTATGACCAACAAATAAAATTCAAGGCATTTTTGATATATTAAGAATTGGTTGGAAAAAAGGGTAGCTGAAAGTTCTTTCTCCAATGTTGTCCTTATTCCAAGAGTTTGAAAGGGAAATTGCAACACAATCTGTCAATATAGTCATTATTTATTGCGAGGTAGTTCTTTTTACTCTGTTCACATGATTTAATAATGAAACTGTGAAAATTAGCTGATCTTCAGAACAGCAGACATTGCTTCTGTGTGTGTTCCAAATGAAAATATTTTGCTAACTTTAGACTATATGGGAAGGAACTTAACTTAAAATGCACTTAAAAGCAAGATGATATTTTTAACAAAAACTAAAAAAAAACACTTTTCAAACTATTTAGGGTATTCTAGTTCACATTTTGAAAGATGTTAAAATGAGCTGCAATTCATATATCTCAAATCATTGTAAAATATTTAAAACATTGGTTTTCCTGTTTCAAGAGTAGTGAAAATGTAGCATAGTTGCAAAGGTGAAATAATTTGGAACATTTCAACCCCATGCAGCAGCACACAATGAAAAGTCAATGAACTACTATTAACTGATTTAGCTCTGGAATCAGAAGCAATATAGCAACTGGAAAGTCAGAATTTATAAATACAGATGCATCACCATGATGATTTAGATAAACTGCTTGTGTGGTTTGTGTTAGTACATGCCCTGTTTTTTTGCCGTCCACTCAGGAATCCCTACGCTGCTGTGAGTGTTATAAATGTACCCATATTCATTAAGGACCAAATCTTGTATCCATTTATGTCAGCACAGTGCTCCAAGTAAACTCAGAGGTGAAAGCTGAGACTCTAAATTTCCTACAGTGTAGTTAGGAGGACAGAACAATAAGGCTGTGGACACAGGAGTGGGAAAGTGAAGGTCAAGGCATAACACAAGACAAATCATATCATAGGAGCTGCAGGCAAACAGGCAGGAGGTGTATGAAAACATAGACATCTGAGAGGAAGGTAGATTTAGATGTGATTCGTCCAGGAATTAATTTGTCCTTGACAATGCTGAGCTATGTCATTTGTAATAGTGCTAATGTATGTTCATAATATTTAGGATATCATGATCTTAACTATGCTAACTTTTGCATATAGGTATGGCTTAACATGAAAATTCATCCGTTCAGATGCAATATAGCTTATGAAATTCTTGACATTGCCTTTTTATTCAGTTAAAATATGGAAAAATTGGCAGTCCATTTAAACCTGAATCTTTTTTTCAGACTCTTCTGTAAATTCCGTTGTGAAAATAGAACATTTTTCTTATGTAAGATCTTACACAGGAAACATAATGACATTGGGTATTACTGAGCAGAGTTTCATGTCCTGCTGAGCATATAGTCAATAAACCTTGGCATGAATCCTGAAAGAAAATAATGACATTGTCTTTTAAAGTATGTGAAAATCCAAACTGAGGCAAGATGGAAGTGGGAAACACTTGTGCAGAATTAACAGAATTAACTTAGCTCTGTTTTAGCTGTTCTAACACTTCTGCCATTCCTGTAATGTTTGTGCAAATTCGCTTTTTAAATACAAAATGGATGGATTGTTGGATTTAGTTTTTATTGTTTGTAATCATCTTGTAATCATCTGTGCTTCATCAGATTTTGTCATAGAACAAACCTGAAGAATTTTTAGTGTCTTACTGAAAGCTTGTCAGCATTTACTTTACAAATTCCCTTAACCTTAGATTCTTTTAAATCTCTGAAGCTCAGCACCAGAGTTTACATTAACAGCACGCTTCCCAAGTAACGATAACTATATCACAGTGAAATCTTGCTGCTCAGAGGTATGCAGCATTTCATTTCTTATTCCATTTCAGTTTCCCCTGTAGGGCAGGAAAAGGAAATTTCTACCTAGAGAGTTCAGCATCACTCAACATTGATGTTACTTGTCCAGAAATTCTCTATACTAGGGAGACCATATGTCAACTACAGTTAGCATTTAGAATTTATCAGTATGTACTTAAAAAAGTAAAGGTCTCTTTCTTCTCTCTCTCTGTATACATTGTAAATACTAGAGTCAAGAACAGTAGGAAAGTAAACAGAAAAGGGATATTAAAAAAGAAGTGTACATCTTTTATCTCTTAGGTAGTCCATGCAGTCTTGAAACTAGAATTACTATTGTCCAAAGGGTGTCATCCTTTATGGATGCAGAAGTATCTTTTTATTTTTTCATCTTGCCCTCTGTGTGAGATGTTTGAATACTCTACTGTCAAGAGCATAAACAATAATGAGATCTTCTGTTTCCTTGCAGCTATATGTTGCCTGTTGGCAGTTCTGGAGGTTACTGTATGATAGAAATGTCTGCAGATGGAAATCCTCCTGTACAACACAGACTCTCTCTGTCATATCAAGCATCTCAGGTGAGTCTCCAAAACATCAGAAGGTAACTGGTTGCTCTGAACAGTTCATCAGCATATGCACTTTAATAATTCTCAAAGGAGAATATGTATTCTAGCCCTTTCTAACAGAGGAGTTTAATTTTTCCATAGATATCATTATAAATACATTCTGTTCAATATTTATTTTTACATCAAAAATCCATATTTTTTCAATGATATTTTCAGTTTACTTAACTCTGAAACATTTCAGCGGCTTAAGGTCCATAAACATGAAAGGTAAGAGAAAGAGAATAATCACAGAAAAGATAAAATAATTGCAAGAGAAAAAAAAAAAACATTGATAAAGTCATTTAACAAAGCCACAGTTCGGAAGGAAACCAATTAGTTTTTGTTTCACAATAATTCTGGTCATCTCTCATTTGAAATCTAGTGCATTTATGAACCATAAACAACTTGACATGGTGTCACTGTTGTTGCTAGGACTTCACTTCTGAACAATATTGGAATAAAAAGCTGTCTCCATTTGAAACTTTGAATGTGCAATATGGCATTTGCCTAAACCCAAGTTTCTCTGTTATTCCTGGTCTCTCTGCTATCTCCTCTCTGAGTTTCACATTCTATCATCACAAAACAAGATTATTTCTGCAGGATACCTGTTAAGTGTTTTCTGTATTCGACTACAGCATTTGAATTGTGATTGAGGTGCTCGATGAGTTGATTCACTTGAAGCCAGGACAGTTAACTGTAGTGATACTAATCATGTGCATTGCATCCTACGTAATTGGAGTTAGGAACCAATATTCTTCCCTGTTTCTTCCCCGAGTCAGTATTTAGGTGTTTATTCTGCCTGCTAGAAAGAACTATGAGACACTGCTCTACCTTACTCTTTGTTAATAGCTTCTGTAAGATCGACCTGGCATTCAACGGCAGAAGGTTTCTTTGTCTCTTCCTGGATATTGAGTGACCCTAACTCCCTCTGTGGAATATAAAATTAGCACTGTTGGCAGCTTCTGTAAGGAAAGCTTCTCTGTAGAAAAAAA
>NW_010578891.1:0-29322 GCF_000705375.1 Tinamus guttatus | reverse complement strand
GGAGATATCAAATCAGTATTGGATTCACGAACAGTCCGTGGACAGTAGGTCCGATCGCCTTCCTAGGAGCGAATCGAGTTTCCAAATAGTGTAATCAACTATAAGCTCGACTCTGGCAGTATCGGATTCACGAACAGTCTGTCAACTGTGGGTCCGATCGCCTCCCCCCAAACAAGTAGCCAAGTTCACAAACAGTATGATTTATTCAAATACAACATTTACAAAGCAGGTTTCAGATATCAGTACAGGAAGTTCTCTACTACAACATGGGGTTTTTAGCTAGCTCTGATGTACAAATGTGAAATCATCACTCACCCCAGAAGATGGGAGAGGGCTCTCAGTCTCGAGTCTTCTCAGGCGGTGTCCTGACGCAAGGGGAGGAAAGGGGAGATCAGCGCATCAACTGACCCAGAATTTATGATGGATTCTTCCCTCTCACTCCTTAGTCTCCTCAGGCAGCGTCCCAGCGCGAGGGGAGTGAAGGGGGCTCAGCCTGTCGAGTGACCCAGGAGTTACGATGGATTCTTCCCCCCGCTTTTCATCCTTAGTTCACCTTTTACACTTTTCTTTACATTCAGGTGGAGCTTGAATAACTAGAGTCATACTTAATATTGTTATTGATTGGTGAAAAAGTTTCTCGCTTTCATTTAAAAGTACAGTCAACCGAAAATCTAGAGCGCATGCTCAGTGAGGGGTGGTCGTACCTCGGAGGCAGGTAACTTTTGGGATGGAAGTCTGGTTTTCACATTATAATGAGCAAAGTTCAAGCAAAGTTCATCTGAAAGGAGTGATTTGCCACTTTGCTGGCTCAGCACCGGACTTGTTATCGTATATCTCTCATTAGACAGCCACTGTGCGGCTTATCAGCGGCCCAGCACAGGGAGTGCAACAGAGTTTGGCCACGGTGTCTTCACTCCGCTCCATCCTCCGTTACTCCCCTTTGCAGCTGCGAGGAGGGCAGATTGTGCTGCCCAGGGAAGCGTGGAGGAGCTGAGTCCGTGCGCACCAACCGTCCTGGAAGTGGCAACTGTGTAGCACCCCAAGCAGGTCTCTGTAATGCCAAAACTTCTGTTAGGCCCTAGTTTTCCTCTCAGTTCCTGCTTTCAAACAATTCTTCCACAACTTCAGAGAGAAACACTTATCCTAGAATTACTATATTTTCAATTCTTAGTAGCAAACGAAGATAGACATTGTGAAAACCTGTGTTAGAACAGGATGTTGCTAGAATTTACTACCATTCCCTGCTACTAATTTTCACTTCTCCCCTGAACTTCGGTACTGCAGTCCTTTTTTTTTTGTCACTTATCCAGAAATCTAAAAATCTCTATTTTGGCATCCCAGAATTTCCAGATTCTAAAGAATTGCTGTAAACTATTCACTAATCTATTTTTTAGTCCAATCTCTAATCTAATCTCTAACCTTATTGTCTTATTGACCAGTGTTTCTGCATCAACCCTCAATGAAAGTGTAAAACTCATAATGTATAATAGGGAGAAGTATAAGAAAACCTTGCTATGTCTGTTTTGTTTAAGACAAGGAATTCCAATTTGTGCTTCCTGGGATGTGTGTATGTTGTATTTTACACATGTGAAGATGCAAATAAAAAAGTGCCTTTGTCTGAAATAGAGAATCACATTTTAAAAAACACTCTCATCAGCCAAAAAGTATGACTACTTCCTTTATCTCTTGCTATTCCTCCATTGCTCATAGTTACATTGTGCAATATATAAAACACATTATTTTTTCTGTTTCACTTCTTGTTTCTGCAGATCACCTTTGGATCAATCTTCCTTGGAAATGTTCCTGTTCATGCAGAGGTTCATCGGTGTGCTGGACAGATACTTGGCTATAAAGGATGCGTTAGGGATTTTCAAGTTAACAATAAAGAATTGTTCATCATCGATGAGGCTCTTGGAGGAAGGAATGTGGAGAACTGCAATGTTCCCATATGTGATTATAATCCATGTCGCAATGGTGGGACCTGCACTAGGTAAGAGTTATCTTTTTAATCACTTTGTCATCTGTTTACACTCTGGGGCTGGTAAATTCATTCCTAAAGAGAAATTATCATTATTTTCTATATAATGAAGTAATCGCCTATCTTTTGTCCTAATAGAAAATATAAGCTCTTCGTGCCTAACCAGAGAGATTTAATATCTTATTTGCTTACATGCAAAGAGATATAAAATCTAATTACATCACTGACATTCCATGCATACTGGATTGCTGCCAGAATTTCTTCTTGGTCAGCTAGCTCTGTTCCCATTGATGATTAAAACCGACTCTTTGTATAGATACTATGAACAGATTCACATAAGGTCTCACTCCATCTAACAACTATATATTCTAATATACCTTGTACCCTCAACCATCTTCATGTTGTGCTCTGGCTGCTTCATCTCATGTTGTGTTTCATCATCACGTTGTGAAAATATTTTATCATCATCTTCAATGTGGATGAAGAAATATTCCTAAAGAACCTTGAAAGTTAGTGTACCAGGCCTAAATGGAAATGTAGTTCAAAAGAGACCTGGGCTAAAAGCATGAACTCTGACAGTAGTGACGGTTCAATTGCCACATGGTTACCTTTAAGTCATAAAAACTTGACTATTGTCTGAGACATTCAGCTTTTTGCAACTACAACTTCTTTGCAAAATGATGGAATTTCTGAATCTGCCATGTCAGTTTTAAAAAATGTTCTTAGGCTTCTAGGCAAGTGTCAAACATTACGTTAAGCTAAAATTCTTTTATAAATCTGTGTCACTGTGTGTGTTTGTTGAAGAATCCTTGAAATGTGTTTTTCTACTCCTCTTCTCTGATGTGAGCACATCAAGAAGACCAAGTGGGTTTTTGATCATAAAGTTTTGTTTGACCAGACCATAAATCAGAACAAGATAACTTTAAAATAATGAAGCAACACAATCTGCCTACCAGACTGATGAAACTGCATCTGTACTTGGAAGTAATGAATCTGTTTCTCCTCAGTTGCTCTTTCCTTTATCTCTGTCATTCCACTGCACAGGACCCGATCGGTCTGTCATTGGCCATTGTGGAGTACTATTTAATTTGTA
This sequence comes from Tinamus guttatus, assembly GCF_000705375.1. The sequence goes on along the minus strand of NW_010578891.1, from coordinate 26,251 downwards.
GCTTGGTTCCTGATCTTCAGTATCTTATTGGCAGTGAGGGTTTCCTAACTTGCAATTTTAATCTTTCATGCTGTAACTTAAGACCACTGCTTTGTACTATTCACATGGAAAAGTGAAATTTACTTTTTTTCTTTTTGGGTTCTGTAGGGTTCTATATATTTGAAAACTCTTTTTACATCACTTCCTCTCTCTTTTTTTTAATAGAATAATGGTTATGAGCATGCAGATGCTTTCACATTAGATATTTTTATTATAAATATCCGACTGGGTGAAAAGATGGGGGAAAATTAGGTAATTAATGCAGATTGTCATAGAAAAATGGGAATCTTAGACCATACTTCTCTCATGACATTACTGTAATTTTAAAGCTTAACTGCAGTAAAGGTATTACAGAAATCAAGGATACTACAGAACACTGCAGGTTGTGGCCACTTATAGTCAGAATAGTTGGGGACCAGTAAACCCAACTGTGCTGTGACAGTTCTCTGTTGCACCATTTAGATGCATCAGTAGAACTAAATGGCATATAAAGACACCAGCTAAAATGCTATTACCACTTTGAAAGCAAGGTTTGAGACATCCTTTTTAGATTATTAGTATCTACAGCCCTAAATTCTAAGTATTTCTTTTCTAAGTATTCTAAGTAATTCTAAGGATTAGTTTTTATGTAAAATAAAAGAATTTACTATAAGATGCACCGAAGGGGTAATAGAACTTCAGGATTCAATTTATAAGTAGGATGTCTTAGTCCTGAAAAATCTTTGCTTTACCAAAATTTGTCCTAATAGCCTTGAGACTAGAAATTAACAAGTAAATTATATAGACTTAGGTGATCTTTGCTTTTGATGTAGTGCTTTTGTAGTATTGCATGTGAAATGGAAATTTAGTGTACCATACTTTTAAATACATTTTTTAAAGCATAAACCACATGTTTTTTTTAATAAAGACTTGAATACATTCTGTAATCAAGTCAATTTGTAATAATATGAATGTATCATCAGTTATATATTAAACAAACACAATCACTCTTTTGCCATTTCATGAAAAAAGAAGTATCATTTGTACATTTGTCAAAGGTATTATGTACTTGAAATCTCATTCTTTTTATTACTTTCAAGTAATGTTGTATAAAAGCCCTTGCCCTCCTTTCTCATAAAAAATAAGTGTTACCTAAATGCAGTTTATATTTTGACTGGAAATCTTACTGAACACAGATCAAAAGCCATTCTGAATCAACAGTTTTATTTAAACATATTGTTTATCAGAGGAGTGGTTTAGTACAAGTCAAAATTACTATTTTTTATATGACTGTTATTTTATTACTTTTTTAAAAACAAAATATTTTCTTCATTTTTAAATAACCTATTGCTTTTGCCAGCTCACTATCTCTTTTAGTCTACTTTAAATATAGAATTACACAGCCTGTTTAATTTCAGAGTTAAATTAGTAGTTAATGAATTTAGGATTTGAGTGTCAAATAGTTCCATGACTAATTTTCAGAATTCAGAGTTCAGTGGATTGTAAATGCTAGTTTGGAAAGGGCATGATAGGAATAACCTAGGAATTTCTTACTGCTCTATTCACAGACTATTCTATGTGGCCCCACTTCATATGAACCAGATGTTGCAAACCAAGCTTGGCTTATTAAGAAGACACATCTGAGTGAGGGAAATAAACTTATGAAATTACTTCAACAATGATTTGACAATTGTGTCAGACACAACCCTAGCTGCAATTAATACATTTGTTTTAAAATATATAAAGACTCAGAAAAATGACAGCTAAGCTCAGACAAGCTTAGCTTTATAGTGTGGAGTACAATTTGAATGTTAATTGCTCCCACAAACAATCATGTTTGCAATGTCTCAAACTATTTTTACAGCAGTTATTCTTACTGTTTTGTTCCTCACGTATTGGTGCAACAGATGGGGCCATTAATGTGTTAATCAATTAAGTAAGGCTGAAAAATCAAACTCAATTAGCAATAAATTTCAACAGAGGGACACATGTCTTCATATTTCAACCCCCATGAATGTGATAATTATCAAAAATCCTTTAGGAATTTTAATTTTCAAGGATGATCTTCTGATATTTTAGGAAATATCTCCCTAGAAACATAGGACTTATTTAGAAGGTGCCTTACAACTACAAGTAGGAAAAGTCATGTTTTAGATCATATCTCAGAAATGTTTTTCTGTGTGTTGGAGGACCATATAATTCTTCCTAAGCCTTGAAAAGCTGAATTGCCAAACAAAAAATTGAATCCAAATCATTTCCTAAATTTCGTCTGATACAGATTTGAAAGTCTTTGCCAAAGGTATAAAAAGAGTTGTAAATATAGGAAATATTTTAGTGATAGAATTCTATATCTTGCATGTATTGAAGAGGCAGATAAAATGATTTAACAGATTTCTTGGTCTCTTTTTGTATATATCCTTGATGTTAATGAAAATAAACAGTAGAAAAAGTAATTGTGATTTTGACTGCTGTTAGAAACTAGAGAAGCTCAAACTGAAGGGTTTCAAATTTTGGAGGCTCTCAAATGTTGTTTTGACATTTTTTACATCTCATTTTCCATCAAACGATGTTCATATCTTTTGCAACCCCAGCTGGTGCTGGTGGCACTTTTAGAACTGCTGATATTATTTACTGGTTTATGTTCAGACAGATCTTCCTTCAGTTCGTACCCATTGCTTCTTGTCCTGTGGGCAAGAGTGGCCCCTCTTGAGAAGAGTCTGGGTCCAACTTTTCTAAGCCTTTCCATAGATTAGATCTCTGCAACTTCCCCTCCTCAGGGTAAGCAGTCCCAGCTGCCGTAGATTCTCCTTGTGTGAGAGATGCTTCAGTGTCTCCATCATCTTTATGGTGCTTCACTGCACTCGCTCCAGTGAGCCCATCTCCCCGCTGCAGAGGGGAAGCCAGAACTGGACCCAACGCTCCAGATGTGGCCTCACCAGCACCGAGGGGAGGGAAAGGATCCCTGCTTCGACCTGCTGGACAGCACTCTTGCTAATGCAGTCCAGGATACCATTGGCTTTCTTTGGCACAAGGGTGCATTGATGACCCACACTCCCCACCTCCTTCTCTGCCAATCTGCTTTCCAGTGGGTCAGACCCAGCCTGTCCTGGCGACTGGGGTTATTCCTCCCAGGGGCAGGACTTGTCACTTCTCTTTTTTGAGCCTCAGGGTGTGCCTGTCTGCCCATGTCTGGAGCCTGTCAAGATCCTGTAATGGCAGCACAGCCCTCTGGTGTAGCAGACACTCCTCCCAATTTTGTCTTGCCCACAGACTTTGTGAAATTGTGTGAGGTTCCATCATCCAGGTCGTTAAGGAAGAGTTGAAACAGCATTGGCCGCAGTATCTCCTGCGGCAGGACACCACTGGTGACCAGCCTCCAGCTGCACTTTGTGGCACTGGTCACAGCCCTCTAAGCCCAGCAGTTCAGCCAACTTTCAGTCCATCTCACTGAGCATTTCTCTAGCCCACATTTCATATGCAAAATTTGCAACTTTTGACCAAAGATTAAAATGTAGCACAGTTTTCGGCATCTGTTAGCCTCAGAACCTCATTTTATTATTGAAGTATTGTAATAACAAATCCTGGTGGTCAAATAATAGCATTTAAAACACAAGCAAACAAGTTAGGAAAATCTTTGGTCAAAAGATAGATAAACTTTTTTTTTTTAATTTAGACAGTTCAGTGGTGGTTCTGTCAATAATGTCTGTGAAAAAAAATAATTTTTGTGTGTTCTCAGATCTGCAAATCTAATATTCAATTAGTGTAAAAAGACAGATAGTAACATGTTGAAAACAGAACAAGCAGTGAAAGCAAGGATCCAAATATAAATACGATTTTAAATTCCTGACTGTTTAGATAATGTGCAAGCTGTGCACAAAATCCATTAAATGTGATGTCTTTACATCATCGCAATTTGCATGTGCTTAAATTGGAAAAGCTTCCATGGCTCAAATATTAGTGCAGGTGTTGAGATACCAGTATGTGCCATTTTAATACCAGTCATTCTAGAATGATTTGAATCAACCCCCAGAAATACTGTGCAACAAAATTTTTGATAATACAGCACAACCAAATCATCATTTATGATAGCACTGCTTCCAGAAGGGGGCAACTTTAAAACACAAAATAACCCAAATGAATTTAATATGATCTTTATCCAACATCAGTGGAGTGTTTAAAAGTGTATAAATATACCCAGAACACTTTGCATACATATTTATCTAACTGAAAAAGTAGTACATGGATATTTATAAGAATTTCATTCACAATAAAATTCTAAGGACCCTTTGTTCTGCTTTAGGTGCAAATATGACAAATAGTATAGCTGTTGCTATAATATGTTTTATATGTATGGTATATGTATGTGTATGTACATATATATCTATATATGCTGTATGTATGTATGTATATGTAAAGTGATAAAAATGCCATATTCTTTATACTAATGGTCTTCAAAATTCTACAGGGAGAATCTTTTCAGTGAAATGTTTAAATTTTCCTTAGGGAACCATTATACGCTCTAGTTGTTCACTGGAAGATATCACAATAAAGTAAGATTGTTATTGCAGAAAATAATGTATTTTCTGTAATACATTTAGATTATTTCTTTGATCGTTTTATTCATGATTCACTTCTGGCAAACAGAATCAAAAATCAAAAAAGAGAAAAAAAATGATGAAACTGCAGACCTGACAAGCAGTTGACTAGAGATTTAATGGGGAATAACATTCTTGTTCTGATTCCCTGTTTTGAGGTACATCTCGCTGAATGGAAGAGTGTCTTAGGTCACCTCACAGAACAGATTTCAGTTATGTTTTAGAGGATCCTTCTTAACCTGTGGGATCTTTTTGGGTAGAGGACAGAAAAGTACGTGGTTAATATTCAGTGAGATGTCATCTTGGTACAGAAGGCTACTTTGTCAGTAAATTTCTTTCTGCTGTTTTATTCCCATCTCAGTAACAGCATTTGTTCACTTTTTAGAAAGATAGAAAACTGTATTTCTGCTTTTTAGATTCAGTAAAAACAGCAAATTCATGACCAATTATTTCATGGGTACAGCTAAGTACAAAGAATAATAAACACATAGTCACACTTCTCTGTTTTCTTGTCCATATATGTATTTTGTGATATGTGTTCATGCATATAGTACATTTAAATTAATCTGCTTTTGGCTAGCCAAACCTAGCTAAAAATTAGCTTTTAGGGAGAGGAAAAGTCAGAAATAGCAGGTTGATCTGTGTACTATCTGTATCCACAGGAGTCCAATTGAATATTCAAAGGTGAAGGTAACCTGACTAGTTCTTCATTTCTTTCGCACTGCAGTCCATATATGCAGCATCTGTAGACAATCTGCCTCACAACTGGGTCCAGTTAGTTCAGATTAAATATCAACTTCACAAATTTTAATGGAGGGAAATGATTTTCTTACTAGCAAATACCATTGAACCGATACCACTGAGCCTGTCAGGAGTCCTGATAGAGAACTTTGTGCATCTCTTTTCAAATGGCTTGGACAAAAAACGCATGTGGTACCACTGCTCTTAAAAACTGATTCTCTCTAACTCAAAATACTTTAGGAGCTACGAAGGGAAAAGTTCCCTAAAACGACAAAATGCATCTTTCCTTCACCAGGACCACCATCAGGAAACCGTGAGTCATAGTAGAAGAAGGTAGCACAAAGATTAATATGGGTCTATTCAGATCCAACTAGACTTTAGGCTAGGTTCTAGACTAGCTGTGATACGATAAATATAATTTCACAACAGCATCTTTGGAGCTATTGCCATTACTTCCAGTAATAGTATCTCAGATACCTATTATCCAGCATTGGTACTGTGTGGTTACCAGACTAGAATACAGTATAACAAAATAAAAAGTACTGCAGAGATTTAAAAGGCTTAACGTTTCCTTTAGGAAGAGACTTTTCTGTTTAGTAGTAATGCATGTTACAAGCCTGGTTACAGGCTTGTTAGCTGTACCTAGTTTAAGTGCTCTAGATGTTGACCTTAGGACTACAGCTAGAATTGCCTCATCTGTATTTCAGGATCTGATGCTACTTCTGAGTAATCAGAAAGAGGACCAGGAGCTAAGCTATGATTTGTGTTACTCCAAAAGGCACGAGAGTTCACGAAGGGATCCTGGTTCACTTGCATGCAATTGTATTGGCTGCCTCCTCAGGAGACCCATCAATATCTTTAGCCTTATTGTGTCTTTTGAAAAATCAATCTGTCTTGGAGGCTAGTGGGTGCGCTAGGTTTCTTCTCGCATTGCCTTAGCAAAGAGTTTTACAGACTGATCACTCTGGTTCTTCCTATGAGCTTCTAATGCTGTTGTGATATATTTGAAGTAAGCCGTAGAGAATAGTCATTTGAGTTTTCAGACATCTTCCTCAAGTCTGTCTGGACCATTCATTTATTGTATTTATTAATACATTTATTAATTTATTAATATTTATTTTATTTATTAGCGGGGGACTCTTTAAGCTAATTAAATTCTTTTGGTGTGTGCACAAAAGAAAACAGAACTGCTAGCAGCTTGGCACAGTCATGTCTGAGAAGATTGTAACAGAAACAAAGTTCAGAAAAATCCAACAATTCCTTCAGGAATCCCTGAAGGTGAAATGTAATGTAGACAGAAAACAGTATCAAGACAGGTGTTTTAAACAGTTATTCAAAATGCCAGTTAAAAGGTCTCCTCTGTGCAGCTCTGTTATTTACATTATTGAAGTCTCTCTACATCCCCCCAAAGTTTCCTCAAGATCATAAGCCTTCAGTTCCAGATGCTCTATCATGGCCTACATCTCCTTACAATTCATATTTCTAAAAAGTTTTTGAAACTGCTGATACGACATGAAGTTTCATAACTCAATTATCACCTCATGTTCTTTGCTATAATCATCAGGAATTAACAAACTGACATAGCTGATGCAAACACAACAAATAACTGCATGAGTATATGCTCTGAAAGCATTTAATTACGGTATGATAGCTACGATTCTTCTATATGTATTGTTAATGTATTCTTAATTATCTTCATTATACTATGGAATTTTCTAATGTATTGTTGGCAAATGAACTAAAAGTAACAGGATATGCTCTATATCTCCCTCCTCTCTCAAGACAATACTGAGGAAATAGGTAAAATCCCCCCAAATCACTGCTGATAGTAAGAAGATGAATTCAAGTGCACTTGGGAGTGAATGCTAATAGTGAGTTCTAAATGAACAACATTTCTTCAATATTTGCAGTTGCTGTCTTAAAAATAACCACTTTTTCTATTTTTCTTTATGACAGTCTTAGGACAGCAGCTATTGAAAGCTTTGATTTAATTTATTTTCTTGAGAATCATTCAGAATGCATTTGTAATAAATTTGAAATACATAGAATGGGGAGAAAGCTCACTGGAAGTAGACAGAAAATGTTAGAAGACAGTATGGTGTGATGGGATTTAGATTGAATTAAGATGTTCAATCTAAAGAGATCTTCTTAAGAACAAGGGATTTTGAGTTATAAAACATTAGTGTTTTGAGCAGAGATCATCAAATAAAAGACAAAGATTGCTTCCTTAACATTTTCATGACTTTGAAGAACAGTGAGGAAGACAGACTGTATTTGTTTCCATGTTGGCAGATACCAATTTAATTGTTAGGCATTGAAATTCCTCGAGTGGACAAACTTAAGATGCTTCTAACATTGACATCTATTTTTAGTATGCATTCTTAAACTGAAATGAAAAACACAGAACAATCAGGACTTTATTTGCTTTGTGAGTGTTGAGACTCAGCATCCAGATCATAATGTGATAGTTATGCTAGCTCAAGATTCAAGGCTAAATTGTAAAGTCTGTTTCTCACCTTCGGCAAATGCTGTCTGGGCCCTGCTGTGTTTCACTCAGTAGCAAGGAGTGTTCCATATGTAGGAGGGCTTGTTTTGAATATGAACGACTGCAACAAGCAAGAGCAGGTTTCAGCATCAGGACACTCTCTTTTAATTATGGACAGTTGCTTGTCTGTTTTCAAGCAGGTCTTTAAAACTAGACGGATTATTTAGGAGCACATGTGGTGTTAAAATACTTAGTTTTAAAGTGAGAGGGCACTTGTCCTGCACTTTTATGGTAAAATACTGTGGTTTTCTACAAAGAAGGCAGCATTAGTGGGTGTAAACTTATCTTGGTAGGTCCAAAATGTGCAATTGAAATGAATGCATCGGATACTTTTTTTTTTTTTTTTGCTTAGAACTAACAGAGTTTTAACTTTGTCCTTTGATCTGTGTTCTATGCATTCTTTTTGTAGTAGCAAAAATATTTATGCATTTCTATGTAAGTGTATGCATAGAAAAACAGATATGCATAATTATATAATCATTAGATTTATGAGTAAGTTTTTTATATATTATTGTTTTTCATTATGAATCTGGCAGTTCCCAACTCCTAGGTGTTTAACTTTTCAGTCATTTTCTGTAGACGAGCCTTAATAATATGCATATACATATACTTTTCAAACTCTTATGACAGATCACATACATATTGTGTCACCTTGCAGTAGGCAGTCACACAAGTACCTTTCCATAGAACTGCAACCTTAGCCATAAACCAAGAAGTAGCAGCCAGAGAAGCCTGAGTTTAGCCACAGTAGTTTACAGCAATTTGCAAACCAAAATTAGAGGCAAAATGAGGAAGGTTGTATTTATACCAAGTTTCAGTTTCTTCTTCTGCAGCTGTTTAATTATATACTGTCCATATACATATACAGGCATCCATGCAGATAAAATACTGCTTTTCTCAAATGCCTCAGGTTAAGAAAAAAACATTTGGTTTGTGCAATTCATAAAAATTTATAAGAATTTCTTTGCCAGTAAAGGCCTGGAAATATTGTCGGGGAAAACTCCTTATTAGTTATATTTTATTTCTCCCGAATGTATGTGAAACACTGTTCTGTATGTCTGATTTGACGGAAATCTTTCTTCTCTCAATTCTGAAATAGATGAGCTAGAGATTACTGCCACCTAGAGCTGGAAAATCTCCCGCTCAAAGCTCAAGAGACAGAGCCTGTGCTAAAGCCTCTCAGGTCAAAAGGCAGTGGCTCTTATAGGTGAGCTAGAGGAGGACTTTTCAGAGCTAGTACTGATTGGGTTTTGCCAGCATTTTATGCCATTCAAGTAAAAGTAGCGCTACAGAGAAAATAAATCTCCCAGTAGCATATTCAAGCAATTTTCTTTTCATAAAAACACCTTCCTACTGGCAGTAGCTTCGCAAAGATGCTTCAGAGTTTAAATTTCACAGCGAGGGAAAAATAAAAGTTCAGTTTCTGACAAGCCCTGTGTCAGTAACATTTGAAACACCATGAGATTTATCATGAAAACAAACAAAAAGTGGTCATTGTGTCTTTGTGTACTGCATCTCTTTAGAAGGGCTTAGAGAGAATGTTCTTTATTTCTTCTGACCTCTATTCCTCCTCCCGACTGCGTTACTACCTCTCTACATTTTTTTTAATGAAAAGCCTGATCTAAATTAAGACCTCATGAGAGTAGGAATAATAATGCCCAGCAGTATGTGCTATTTTCTGTGATTGCTCCCACCTTTATTTGTTCTGTACTTGCCATTCATTGCAGTTCCTTGAAGTATCTTTTTCAGTAAGTAAAATTCAGTATTGTTAACATCTTCTAATAATTATTCAATGCTGTTTAACCCAGTAAATATTGTCATGAAAAATTGTGTGTGTATGGGAGAGGGCAGAAGTTGTTGCTTGTTTTCATCTAAGCGTTATTACTTTTTCCACTACTGCTGTGATACCTGACTTTTTCATATGCTCTTCCTGAACTCATCTCCTCTTCTATGCTACATTGAAGAAGAGTGCTCTTATGTGGGCCAGTCAAGCTATTTCATTCCACAAAGGATTCCTTACGTAAGCAGTCTCGGTGAGCTGTGGTGAAAGGTGTATTCCAGTGGAAACACTGTGCTCACGAAGGTGGCCTTGCACAATGAAGCATCCAGGCACATAGGCAAGAGCCTGCGTAGGTAGCACCACTATGCTATTTTCATTTACAAAACAGACAATACAGGGTTTTTATCCTGCATTTGTGTATAATACAGGAATTATGTATATTTGAGACTTTTTATTTTTGAATGCAGAACACACATTAGAAAAAAAAAAAAGGAACATAGTACGCTATTAAAGAGATAAAAGCAGCATATTCCTGCCATCCATCAGAGCGGTGTTTTGTTTCAACTAACCTAAGCTTATAACCAACATTTCTTCAAAACACTTACCTTTCTTCAAACTTCAGTTGTCAACTGATTCACTAGGCACAGCGTCAGAAGAACATATTCTTTAGACAGCATCCCTGATTATCCTTCTTCCCAAGAAGTGTTATGGATATATTCCTCCTTGTCCAGTGGTTGTAATCATTAATAATTAGTAATTGTATAACTCAGTGTTTATATGTAAAGGAGCCTTGTCCTCTGACATACGATTTTGAGAAGGCACTTTCAGGGGAACACATGAAGAGAAAACAGAGCTTGACTCTGATCCTACATCTGAGATTGCACCATTTTAAGTGCCGAGATTCCATTGCCTTATGTGGAGTTACTCTGATTTGTGCCAGTAAAGTGAAAATCTAATCAAGCCCACAGCTGGATACATTCAACAACTTTTTATTCACCCAGGATATCTCTGGATTGTATCGATCTGATAGAACCGAACAGAAAACAACAGGAGGGAAATCTGAGAGAGAGCGTCTCATTTAGAACCTAATAAAAGTTCTTCAGGTACTTGTTTCATTGCAGGAGCTCACCAGACCATCTCGAGCAATCAATGCAGGACCTGCAGTCAGAAGCATGCGTAAAACTGTCTTGAAGTTATTAAGTGGTTTCTGTGAGTAGAAGGCAAATACTAGAGGGTAAAGACACCATCAAAAAGCTGCAGTGCTGTTGATTGAAATTTTGGCTAATTTTGACTTTTTGGCAAGTTCTTTTCGCATAAGTTTATCCAGACTGGAGGGGAGAGGCAGGGCTGCATAATAAAAGGCAGAAAACAGAGCAATAAAACACTGTTTGAGTCATCTCATACAGCTGGATCAATGGCTCTGTAGGAGAGAAATTGCTGTGGTGTCACTGCCTTGCTTGCTATCAGCATGTGTCACTATGGATGTTAGTGGAAAGTGAAACTTTTGGGAAAAAAAAATCTCACTTCTGAGACAAAAAGAAGGGGAAAACCTCTTTCACCTCTAGGGATAACAGTCATAAATAAGGGTATATGTTGCAGAGAAGATTCAGAATTCATTCTTTGAAAAAAATGTCATTTCATCTTGAGCTGACTTTGCAACCTTTATAAGATAAAGTGATCCACACAGCCATGATTAGTAACAGGGGCAGACTGTGAGCTCTAAACTAATATAGTCGATTCTGTCACAGTTGTCTTTCAATATGGGGGGAGTTAATTTTTATTTAATGTTACCATAATAAAAAGCCTTGGTATGCTTTTTAGAGCCCTTTGTTAATTAAATATATACTAGCTCATGATTAAACAGTACAATATTTAGTACTCCAGCATTAAAAATGGCAAAATGTGTTGAAGACGGAGAGGACAATTGTAAACATATAGCTTAAAATCTCCCTATTTTGGCATAAAAATGCCAAGGAGGCCCTCCGTATAAAATTGCCCTTGATTTAAAAGACAAGAATGATTAAAACAATATCATATCCCAGAACCACATCAGTATGGACAAGAATCCTATATCTCAAGAATATGTTATAGTCAGGAGACTTTTACTTGATTCAATTATTTATAATGAGAGTGTGCCAATAATCCTTTTATTGTATGAACTATTAACACTTTCTCTGATGACCCCGCTATCATCCTGCTTTCTGGAGTTAATTATTATAGAGCTGTCAGCTGTTACAGAGATCTTCACCCCTGAAAGATGGCATAATGATATCACACAGCATTCCTGAACTGTTAAGGCATTCTTCTGAGAGTGATTTTCTAGTTAGTTAATGCAGATTTGGGAAATACGGCTTTCTCACATTTTTCTTTAGGTAAAGAAACATAGATTAACAAAATGAACTGGTTTGGTTGGCTTTGCTTTGCTTTGGTTTTACTTTAAGGAGAGACTGTGAGGATTTTTTTGTCCTCTGCAAACATATTGAACATGCTACCCTTTTCTACATATAGCCACCAGAGCTACTGGTAAACAGCGTTGTTTGCCATGCTATTTTTGAATAAAACTCCTCTGCAAAAAAAAAAAGTGGCAATTTTTATCAGTAATTATAAAAGAGAACAGAAAAAGTAAGTAATAACCAATTAGTTTTGTCTGAAACATAGGAGTTTATTTCAGGGTTCTGCTTTATTCTGCACACAACAGTGCTGTGAACCCCTGCAGCTGGTTTTAGCCGACTGAATGCTTCAAAGGTTTCATCCCATTAAGTGCTCTCATCTGTGTATGATACAGCTGGAAATAAATCTGCCAGAGTGCAAAATGGATAATTATTTGGATACCCATATTTGTGATTTTTTCTGCCTACATCTGTTTTCTCAACTTAGACAAACTTTAGCTTTTCCAGGCAGTAATTCAGACTGTTTGCTTTCACACAGTACCTCGCTCCAAGAGGGCTCTAAAATTAGCTGGTACTTTCATTTCACACTGAAGAGTTTCCAGAATGTGTAAGAACAACAGTTTGTATATTTTACTAATATTTGTCACAGGAAATGCTGATCTACTTACATAGTTCAAATCGCATAATCACAGAATGTTTGTAGTTGGAAGGGACCTCTAGAGATCAAGATTTAAGCAGCTGATTGATTTACTAACGACAGTAAATAATAACTAGCAGTAAGTGAACTATAGATTCAGGATCAACATCATGAATTTAACAGATAAACAGCAGTACCAGACACTTAGAAAATGTTAATAAGCACCTACAAACTTCTGAACAACTATCTGCCACTAACAAGCCACACACCCACGTGCACGCACAGAGCATGCATGTGGCCCTTGCAGACACTGCAGATCACAAGCACTCATCCCTCTGTAGATGTGGGGTCCCTCTTGCAGCCCCTTCTGAGAACAGTATCAGCTAAATTACCTGCTGAGGTCCAGATTATATTTATTTTACATTATGGGAGCATATACAGAGAATATGCAAGCATATGGGAGATTTATAGTCTACCATAACATCTCTATACAATATTATTCCAACTCCTGTTTTATCCTGGAAAATACATTCTTGGAAAACCTGTGTTCCAGCTACATTTGCTTTTCTGATATGTTTCTATTTTTTGTATTACATCAGGTTGTATTTTCTGCTCATACTGATTGTTTTTTTTTTCCTCTGCAATGCTCAAATTCTTCACATTTTAATATTGAAACATCTAAGCACCATTTTTTTCCTCATTGCCTATATTCACTCTCGCCTCTCAAATGCAATCATTTGACTAACTTGCATGGCTAGTAGTCTTGTTGATAATTATATTTTCTTCTTGCTGTCCATCCCCTTATTGCTGATGACTGTAGTATCCTTTATGACTGTAGTATCTTTGCTAACCTAGTTCTCTTCTTCTTTCTGTTCCTTCCTCTGTTTATTAGTTTTGAGTTTGCTGGATTCAGTTCAAAAATATATTGTTCCAGATACTCAGGTAGAATTATCTGAGGAATTCTTTCTACAGTTATTTCTCTGTAATCACATCTCTCCAAACTGTTGTTGAAATCATTTAACTTTAGTTATTACATCATGCCCTTACCTTCCTTTCTTGAAGCTGGAAAGATTCCCTTGGCAGATCATCTATGCTTCCACTTCTCCCAACATTGTTTCTGACATAAGATAGCCCTTGTTGGTCTGTTCTGGTAGAAGTCTGATATTGTCAGTACTTGACACAAGGCTGATTAGGTGTTTTTTTTTTATGTACACTGGAATTCTTTTCAGATGCATCTCATATTCTTGTTCCTGGAGGTATAGCGGTGACAAGTATGTGACAATTACATGTATTTGCTTCTTCACATTCCTTCAAATTCCGCAGTTTATCATAGGCCACCTTAATCATTTGATCCTCCTGGTCATTCACGTTTTTATTTCTGTCCTTATTCTCTTATCTTACAAGGGTATGGTTCCTAATTCTCTGTTCCCTGAGAGTGGCTGTTAACATCTTCTTCACTACTCCTTCCTCTTTTTTTCTGCCTCTCATCTCAACATTGCATACCAAATGGTCTATATCTATAACAGTAACCTAAGGTAGAGTTGGGGCCACAGCGTGGGCTTGGGCACTGCTGTGGAGCTGTCCATGTTATTTGATAATTGCCACATTGGTCACAGTTTTGGCTCACACCACTTAGTTCTCTCACAGATGATGCCGGGCACAGTCAGAGGGACAGCACAGCTCTGGAACTGTTTCCAATAGGTGGTAGTGATTTGGCCACCCTGTTTGAGGTGAAGGGATTTAGTTATGTGGATATTGTCTGTGCTATCCTGATTTCCTTCAGAGCTGAGCAGTGGTTGTCTCCTCACTTTATTTACTACTTGACAAAGCCATGGTCTTACTTCATGGCAAAAGACTTTAGACATGTAATAGTGCCAGTACAATAATTATTATGTGTAGTGCTCATAGTAATAACAGATGAATGAATATATATGTATTAAACTGACAGAGGCTATGTGCAGAGGTTTCTTAGAAGTGGCCTGATAATTCAATATGTGTAACAACCATCAACAGAATATATGGAGTTAAGCAGGAAAGACCCTGCTACTTATATCAAGGGTGAGAGTACATAAAAAAAGCCACTTGAGAGCTCTTCTTTACAGTCATATCTAAATGGACTATTTTGGCTATTGTGATGCAAAAAGACAAATTCCCTGTTGGTTGAACAGCATTCACCTCAGTGGAATTGCAACTGCTCACATCAGTAATGAATTGGCAAGAAATTTCTGAAAGACAACAAATAAAGAAATGCACTTCAAAGCAATTCAGGAGCTGCATGAATTCTTTATAGTGTACTGCATTAAAATGAGTACGTACAGTGTTCAGTCTGATGCCCATGTGCTCTGATCACCATATGTGATATTTAAAAATAAGTCTGAAGAACATTCAAAAGAGAATTCTGTAACTTCACATACAGCAATACAATCTTTTATAACAGGAGAGACCAGAGAAACATACACTGAGGTAACAAATGATATATAATACCAGAAAGCACATAGAAAATGTTAATTTAACATTTTAACCCAATCTGCAGGGAAATATGCCTGCATGAATATTATCCAGTTGTTTAAGGTAGTCTTTCATCTCTCTGTTTTCCGCATTACATACACCGATGTAATTTAAGATGACAGGTAGCACCATTTTTCCCTTCTTCAGTTTAAAATGCTGGTAGTTCATGACAAATAATGCTCATAATGCCTTACGCAGTAGTTCAAGTTGGTAGCAAGCAAGCTGTCTCCTTGATGTCTGTAACAGATGAAGGAATATCTGCCTACATCTCAGTCAAGCAATCTGGTAATTTAGCGTAAACTAGGTAGATTTGTATCAGGAGCTGAGCTGTGAAGAGCAGCAACTGAACCATAGCTGTGTGTTCTGTCCTGCTGATTGTCTTGGGTTGCTGTTGCCTCCAAAAGCGCCTTGTGCTGACAACTCAGGGGTTGTGTCTCTTGGGCAATTTGACTACTTATAAAGTATATAGAAGTCAGAGCTCCTATACATAGGGCAGCAAATTACACTCTCCCCTCCAACCCTGCTTTCCTTGCTAGTCAACAGCTAGTTTCAGCTCAAAAGCTATACTTGCCTTTATATCCTGAGATCTCAAAAAAAAAATTAAGTACTTAAGCATATTTCTAAGTCCACTGAAACTATCAGCTCAATGGCAAATGGATCATTATGATTGTCTATTTTTAAGTACTACATAACATAAACAACAGAATTGCATCATACTCTGTTCACACGCCCATTATTTTTGCTTTAGCTGTAGAATATCTGCTAAAAGACAAGCAAGTCTTGTTTTACTCTTCCAAGATAATTTGAGCTGGCACTTTTTGCAGCAAATATTTTTTACAGGTAGTATTTTTGGTCAATGGGACCCTTTAATGTGCTTCTTTCATTCTTGACCTGAAACTTAATGCTGCACAGCAGTGTGGTTCCTTATTCAAGGCAGATCATATAGTCAAGGGCTAATCCTTGTATTATAATAATATATAGAATATAAATCTGCATTCAGATTTTGGTAAATACTGATAAGCATTTGAGACTGTATTTGAAAGGTGATGTTTTATTCTGTATTAAAAACATCACAATTGCCTAGTTGTGTTTCCTCCCTTCTGACCATTTTTAATGGTTTTGCATCTAGAACATGAAGAATGTGGTGGTACAGTATAGTCAGGTATTGTTTCATATAATGTAGAAGATGATAGGAAATGATTTGAAATTAAATACGTGTTTAATCAACCTGCCATTATTTTGATGTCACAGACTTGCAGTGCAGTTCAAAATTCTTGTCTGAACACCGAGGAGTACTCAAGTTCCATTTTCAATATATTTGACTGTATGTAGAAATTAACTATGAATACTTCTATATCTCTTTATATTAATTACTTTTTCAGGGCATACAGTTGTATTAATAGAGATTTATTTAAACACTAATCTATCCCTACATTACTCCTTACAAAAGCTCTGGAAGATTTGGTGAAGACCGGTCAGATAAAACCAATCTTAGTGTTTTAATTGTAAGGACTTTTTTTTTTTTAATTTTGAGTTTGAAAAGATTAACTATTTAGCTAGTAAATAAGAAAGATTAAGTAAGGTTAAGATTTGGTCACCTAAAAATGTAATACTTGATCTCTCAATTAATGTATTTGTTATTATTGTGGTATTTTATGAAACAATTTACAAGCACAAGTAACAGCAATTTAATGTGTCATAGGTTAAACTGCTAGGGAAGATTACAGAGCTCTTCTGCCTATAGGACATTTTAAAAATCATATAAGACAAATGTCTAAACCAAGGAAAATTCTTTGCTACATACTTGTCTGAGGAAAATTTGACATTTTATGCAGAACAGTTTTTTGAGACACTGATAATCTCATCTTTCATAGCTACTGACTCTTCCTTTTCTGACTTTTAGATTAAAATTAATGAGTTCTATCTAAAGAGAACACTAAATTTCAGAGATCAGTGTGTAACTTGAAAGGATATTTTCTCCTAATTATGACAAAGTCCTTTCTATCATTTTTTATATATTTTAGAACATTTAGAACAGTAAGGCAAACCCCTGTCAAAAGATGCACATTTGCTGAAAATTCCCATAGAGAATCTAAGAAATACATTTTTGACATTTTTTTAAAAAAACTAGATAATGTAGAATATCTAAAATGTCTCAAAAACATGCAAACAAACAAACTGCTGGGCTAGCTCATTAAAGGAGACAATAAAATAATCCAGAGGGGCAACAGCCACTGGGCTTTACTTGTTTTCATTCATCAGCAGCAGATCTTTGTGATAACAATACCCACCATAGCCATCTGGATGGATGGATGGACCCAGGTGGATCCACCATGCACCATAAGGTGTGTTATAGGAATTAGCTTATCCATTAGTAAACGGAAACTAGCAATTAGCGCGCATTCCAGGTTAAGGGGAGTGGAGAGATACTCCCCTCACGGTCCATCCAGCAGATTTGGTCAGGTGTCCTTCCCAATCCTTGCTCAACTCATCAATGCTACACTCTCTCTTTTATACTCTTAGTATATACTGTGCCATGGTCATACTTACAAGGTGATTCTTCCAGAATCTTCAGGTGAGTTCCAAAAGGTTATCTGCTCTTTGCACTGTCAGCGAGATGTGCTTCGATCCCTTATTGGGTGTTCTGCATGTGTGTCAGTTCTCGAGTCAGTTGAGTATTGTTGCAAATTCCAGTGAAGCGAGACCATCCTGCCTGCACAAGACTTCCCACCTCCCTATCCTGTGTTTGGGAACAATACCCAAAGACTCTCCCTTGTTTTGCTAGCACATTGGCAGAGGCCATGCAGTTTGGCAGTTTCAGGTATTAACTACTTGCCCATCACAAACACACAAAAAACCCACTTTCAGTTTAGAGACTTTGTTCTTTTGCACTGGGCATTGTTTTGGACTGGTTGTTAAATAAATGTCAAGTTCATGGAACTTCTCCCAGAAACACTTACATATTGCTGGCCAACAATATGGTTCACCTGGCTGACAACAAACACGCCGAGATCTTGTCTGTCACACAGCTCCCCAGCCACTCTGCCCCAAGCCTGTAGCACTGCATGGGGTTGTTGTAAGCGAAGTGCAGGACCCAGCACTTAGCCTGGCTGAACCCCGTACTGTTGACCTCAGACCATCAATCCAGCCTGCTCAGATCCCTCTGCAGAGCCTTTCTCCCAGCTTGGTGTCCTCTGCAAAATTGCTGCGGGAGCACTCAATCCCCTCATTCAGATCATCAATAAAGATATTAAAAAGCAGTAGCCCCAACACTGACCACTGGGAACATTGCTTGTGACCGGTTGCCAGCTAGCTGCATTTAAATCCCTTCACGCCCGCTCTCTGGGCCTGTCCATCCAGCCAGTTTTTCACCCAGCAAAGAGACCATCTGTGTAAGCCATGAGCTGCCAGCTTCTCCAGGAGAATGCAGGGGGAGACAGTGCTAAAGGCCTTACTAAAGTCTAAGTAGACCACATCCACAGCCTTTCCCTCATCTACTAGGTACATCACCTCGTTATAGAAGGAGATCAGGTTGGTGAGGCAGGGCCTGGCTTTCATGAACCCGTGTTGGCTGGCCCTGATCCCCTGCTTATCGCACACATGCTCTGTGATTGCCCTAAAGACAATCTGCCCCATAACTTTCCCCAAAGTCAGGCTGACAGGCCAGTAGTTCCCCGGATCCTCCATCTGGCCCTTCTTGTAGACGGGTGTCAGATTGGCAAGTCTCCAGTCGTCTGGGACCTCCCCAACCATTGACTAGGAATGCTGAGAGATGATGGAGAGTGTCTTGGTGACCACTTCTGCCAGCTCCCTCAGAACCCTTGGATGGATCCCATTTGGCCCCATAGATTTGTGAGTGTCGAAGTGGAGGGGGAGGTCACTGACTGTTTCCTCCTGAATTATGGCAGGTTTCTTCTGCTCTTCATAGGTGCCTTCCCACTCTGGAGACCAAGTACCTTGTGGTACTGATCTGGGTATTAAAGACTGAGGCAAAAAAGGCATTAAGTACTTCAGCCTTATGCTCATCCTTGGGGGCAATGTTCCTCATTGCATCCAATAAAGGATAGAGATTCTCCTTGTCCTTCCTCTTCTTCTTAATGTATTTGTAGAAACATTTTTTGTTGTCTTTTAGAGCAGTGGACAGATTTGTGTTTCATCTAAGCTTTTGCCTTTCTAATTTCCCCCCTACATGTCCTAGTGACATCCTTGTACTCTTCCTGAGTTGCCCCTTCCAAAGGTGGCAAACCCTCCTTTTCTTCCCAGAGTCTCAGCAATTATTGACTATTCAGTCAACTATTCATGTTCTTCTTCCCCACTGACTTGTCTTTTGGTACACGGGGACGGCCTACTCCTGCACCTTTTAAGATTTCCTCCTTGAGAAAAGTCCAGCAATCCTGGACCCCGTTGCTCTTTCAGACTGGCTCCCAAGGGACAGCCCCAATCAATGTCCTAGACGCCCTGTGGAAGTTCAAGGTAGCGGTTTTGCTAGACTCTGCCGAGAATTGAAAACACTATTATTTCATGGTTACTATTCTCAAGACAGCCTCCAGCCAACACATCTCCCACATGTTTAAAGAGCTTTGGAAATTGAGGCTCTGCCTTCTGTGTTGAGGGCACAACTCAGCACAGAGCCACCTGAGTTTGTCACCAAAATCAGGAATAAATCTCTTAACACCAATATTGTATTAAGAAGCAGGCATCCACTTTCTTGCAGCGCTGGATTCACATGGGATCGCTCCAGCTGTCGTGTGTACTGTATGTTGTGTTAGTCAAAGCTTGTATCACCGTGTTACATGCATATGCATTAAAATTTCTGGAATGAACATACATAATCATTCTATTTCTTGGGATTAATTACAATATGCCCCACCTTCATGGGCATGCACCCTCTGTCCCTTTGAAGGGACCACCCAGGATCTCTGGTGGTCAGTGTTTTGGTGTCCTGACGATGAATTCTGGTGGCTTACTTCCATATATGGTCTTGTTTTGGCTGAGAGAGCTCTATTCAGCCAAACTGCCCAGTTTCAGACAGTTCCTTGAAGATATATATGATGGCCCTTGTCTTCATTATCAACTGGTGTTTGCTGTTTTGTCTGTACTCCTTCATGATCGACCAGTAGCAGATAAGAAAATTGTGTCCTTGGGTGCATTCTTGTCTGAGGCCTCTCAAAACAGACTTCCTATGAGACTTCCAAAGTAAGATCTCTATGGGAGTCTCATCTAAAATGATAATATCCTTGATTCCCTCTGCTGTACCAGCAAGAACAAAATGTCATGATTGACGGGCAACACTAGACATACAAGTAATGATT
The DNA here is from genome assembly GCF_000705375.1 of Tinamus guttatus. The sequence continues at coordinate 5,725 of NW_010578891.1, read as the reverse complement.
ATGAGAATTATTAAAATTGTCTGTAGCAAAGATGGCAGTCATCCATTCAGGGAGATTTCTCTGATTTCCCCCTTTGAATCTGATCTATCTGCTTCTTAAGATCCTCAATGCCTTCATCAGTGTTTCTACCTGCCATGTAAAATTCTCAAGTTAAAGTCTGTTTTGCAAAGCCATAACACCAGGCATTAATAGGCTTTGTATAAAATAGGCCCCAGCTTATTTTAATGGAAATCCTGGATCCCTGCCAATCATCTTCATTCCCAAGGGCTCTCTTAATAATATTGGTGTTTAATAGGTGTCCTTTTCCAAGTTGGGCATAGTGTAAGTAATCCCATGGTTACTGGAATACTTTCGTTGGTATATGAGTGTTGTGTGATCCATTGCCCATCTCCGAGGACCCGCACACTGTCCCTAAGCACTGAAATGCTATAACACCTTTGAGTTTTGCTTCTACAAAAATGTTGTAACTTAAAAGCCTGCCTAAGAACGTAAGGTAAGCTCTCGTTTTCACACTGAGATCGGGTGATATTGTAGGTGACGTGTCAGGTGCAGTTCCATTCTGGCTTTGTGTAATTATGTTTATGGGTATCTCCCCATCTAAATTAACAGGAGAAATACCTCCTATTCCTTGCAAACTCTTTGTCCGCACTTCTTTTCTTTATCCAAGTAATATGTTACATTTACCTTTCATAAAGCATCTGTTATCTAATCTCAAGAGATCAGTCAAATTCAGCAGTATTATGGCCCATGGCAGGGGATCTGAGACTGTGGGGTATAAGGAGACAGGCCATAACATTTGAAAGCTTATTCATTTCCCAAATCCTTTCACTATATTCACTATAATCATCATATTATTCTCTTAATCTATTGTTTCTACTCCCCTCCTTCATCTACACAAGGGAGAGGAAGTCTTGAGAATTTCCCTGAAGTAGTGAGGAGTGCTTTTCTTTATATCCAAAATAGCAATAGGCATGGTGAGCATAATGCCAGGGATCTCCCATATGATCCTGAATAAATATATGTATTTAGTACAAGTACCTTCAATTCTGGGCTGCCTCACCTTAATAGAGATACAGAACGGCGATTATCAGAGGTGGAAGGTAGCGATGTTTATTGCCTATTCCCTCACCTGAATGAAAGGAAGGATTTCCCCAGCCCACACGGCAGTAGTATTCCAGCTCTGATCCCTCCAGCCATCATGTCTCAAAACCACTCCATATTCCCTTAAATTCTTTGCTTAATGTTCTTTGCTTAAAATTCTTTGCTTGACTGTTCTAGTAAGATTTCTGCTGCTCACATCCTTCCTTGCTATCTTTGTGCTATTGGATTTAAATTCAACAATTCCTTCAGCCCATTTCTATCCTTCCACCATTGGCCATGATATTGTCAGTGTTATTAAACCTAACAATGTGGGGATCCCCTCTGTGTGCGGTTCCCTCTTTTGGGGACCTCATGGATTTCCTAAGTCTCTAGTCTCCAGTTCTGTGCGATACCATACACAAGGGGTCCTAAGTAGACTCGCAATATTAACTGGTGGCAGCTTTTATCCTTGTGTAATGAACACACAGTTCAATACCCTCTACCTTTACTGCAGTGTGAACTGTCAAGAGTCCTTGAAAATGTCCTTTCCATTTCTCTTTCTGTGGTTCTGAATTCCAAGCTTTTACATAGACAAAATCTCCTGGTTGATAAAGATGCAGCGGAGTATTGAGAGTGTGAGGTCCTGCAAAAACAATGTGCTGCCAAAGAATCACCAAAATCTTTCCTAAAGAAATTAAGTACAACTGCAATACCCTTTGCATGCATTTCTCCTGGGAGTTCGAGGACCTAGTAGGGTTTCCCACATAGTAATTCACAGGGACTAATCTTACTCCTTGTGCCCACTTGACTTCAAAGGTGGCCTCCAAAGAGTATGTAGATCCTGTTTAATTCTTGCAATAAGAAAGAGATTCTCGATCAGTGAAGTGTCAATACGCTGCCTCACTGGGGTTACCCACCATCCACCAGAGTCTCTTTGCATTGCAGTAATTCAGCCAGCCACTTCTCTTTTTCCGTATACTTGGGCCTTTGATTTTTAAGGTATTTCCGGAACCAGGGCAGCTGTGCTTATTGACAGTGCAACTCTTTTTGCAGCTTCATCCGCTTTCCTGTTTCCTCTGATTGCATAAGTTTGTCCAGGCTGATGTGCATCACCGGTGTCTCTTTAGGTTTGTTGAGAGTCTCAAGCAGCAACATCATCTCTCTACTATAGTTTATGGGGTTCCCTTGTGAAGAGAACAATCCCCTTTCCTTCTAAATTGTCCCATATGTATGTGTTACCCCAATGGCATATTTCGAGTCAGTATAGGTGTTGGCCTGTTTTCCTTCTGATAGCTCCAGGGCCCGTATTAAAGCCATCAATTCAGCTTTCTGAGCTGATATATTTACTCGCAATGGTTTTGCATCTATTTCTTCTTGTAAGGTGAAAACCACCCTAAGTGCCTTTCCTTTCTCATTTTTCCACAAGCTCCTTCCATCAAGAAATAACTCCCAGTCTGCATTTTCTAAGGCAGTATCTCTCAGGTCTGAGTGACTGGAGCACACCTCTTCGACAGTTTGTCAGGTACCCTGTAACAAGGTAATATGAGGCTTCGTACTTTGCACTGCTCCAGTTCTTTTGCCAATACATTCCCAAAGAGCAGAGCTGTTCTTTAAACCTGGAGGGAGAATGGTCTAGCACAGCTGCATTTGTGCCCTGTTGTGGGACTTTCCCATTCAAAAGCAAACAGCTTCTCACTTTGATCTTCCCACGGGACACAAAAGAAAGTGTGTTTTAAATCCAATACTGTAAAAGTCACTGCCTACCGCATCCCATAATTCTCTCCCTTTGGGAAAGAAGCACATCAGCCATAGGGATCCCTGAGGTGAGTATTGAACTGCAGCCTCATCTCCAGGGCTTCCAGAGGCCTTTGCTTCTGTCTTGACAGGAACCTGTGCAGCTCCTGTCACAAGCTCCTTCTCTATCCACCTTCCTGTGGACAGCCTGTGCTTGTCGCTTCTTTAGTCAAGTCACACTGCCACCCTGCCTGGGGATCCCTGCTCAGAGTATTTAATGGATTCCCCCTTGTGTAGCTGTAGGACTAGCAGGCCATCCCGTCTTTCTGTTCTCCTGATCCTTGGAGGTCAAAACACTGGTGGGAGGTGCAGTGTAGCCTTTGGAAGCACACCAGCTTTGCCCTTCCCTTTTCTTCAGGGGTGCTCCATGCTTAGATAGCATTGCTCTGGGCAAGGGAAAGGTAGCAAAGCACTGGGGGAGACCAGCAGTGATTACAATACCCTAGCAGAAATTGGCTTCCACTGTGTTGCAGGCTTTGGGGCTCTTGGTTGGCAGAGGTACATCTAGTGGATATGTTGTTCTTCCTTTGAGATACACCCTAACTCCCTCCCTAGTGTTGTTTATCTCCATACAGCTCCACCATTTCTTTGTTTTCCAACTCTTTGCCTGGCCCCTGGGTGCCAGCAGCCCACCTGGCATTGGAGTCCGCACTGGCACAAAGGGTTCCTGCTCTGGGGCCCTCTGCACAGCTCTGAGCTCTGCCAGCTGGACCAACCGTCCATTGCCTCTGCAAAACCTCCTCTGGTGGCTGCCTCTGTAGCTGCCTGCAAAGCCTGGCAATCCTTCTGCATTGGGAGGAGGAATGCCCTGGATGGGAGCTCTGAGACATTCAGGCAGAGTTCTGCATCCTCCCGCTCACACAGTGCCCAGCAGTGCAACCTCTTGCCTTGGTCCTGATCGTCTGAGTCACCAGTGCTACTGTGTCATCAGGGAAATGCAGAAAAAGAGCAAAGAGAAGATGGGAGAGCTTTGGGACCCCACAGCCCAGCTATGGTTCTTTGGAGGATAGCAGTCGAGCTATGTCCAGCACCTCCACAGCAGTTTCCCAAGGAAAGAGTAGGTGCAGCATCTGCCTTTCTCTCTTGACAGCCTCCTCAAAAGGCCTGTGCACCCCAGGCACCTCTTCTGCTGCAAGAATGGCACTTGGCAAGCTGAGCCCCTAACCCCCACCAACAAGGAGGCATCAGGCCTGGCTGCTTCTTGGCCCCAGCAGAGTCAAGGCTCACAAATACCAGGAAGACACCTCTTTTTAGCCTATGGACATTTTTTGGGGGGGAAGCCACAACTAACAAGAGAAACTAATGGAGAGTGGTGGTGTGGAGCGAGGCCTCGGAGCACCAAATGAGCTTTCTGGGGAGCAGCTGGTAGATATCTGGGGAAGCGAATTTGCTCTGGCAATCTTGAAGGCAGGACTGGAACGTGTTTTCACAGGTGCCAACTTCTGTGACCTTAGTTGTTGCTCCTTGATGGAAATATGGTCCTCCCTTGTGTTCTCCTCTGAGGGCCATTTCTCGCCTTCCACACTGCGCAGGGAGGAGAGGTCGGGCTCCGAGAAGCTCCTGCGCAGCCTGTGGAGATGGTTCTTCCTGGGAGCGAGTGGAGGGGCAGAGACACAGGCTGCCCGGGGGCTGGGGGCAGGAGCGTCCACCCCGTTGGGCTGCTCCACGTTGCAGGCAGCGCCGCTGCCTCCAGCTGCTGCCTCAGGGCTCTGTCTGGCAGAAGCGCTGGGCCGAGCAGCCCCTGAGTGCTCTGTGGGGAGAAAGAGGCCCTTGGGCAGCTTGGAGTGGCTGTGGGCAGATCCACAGGCAATCACTTTCTCTGTGGGAGCAGCCCTGGAAAGCAAGGGTTCCAGGAGAAAAATGCTTCTAGGCCCTACTGAACCCTCTCTGCCTTTCACCACTTGCCTTGCTCTCTCTAGGTCAAGCACACGAGGCAGCAGCCCTGGTCCAGCACCAGCCTCCCTGCAGCCTCCTACCTGTGGAGCTGTGCACGCGCTTCGGGCCCTCCTCAGCCGAGGGAGTGCAGGGCAAGGGGAGCTCCTCTCCAAACAGGTCTGCGTGGTGGCAGATGAGGAACTCCACGAGCAGCGTGACCTGCACACACAGAGGCTTTGAGATGAGCACCAGGCGCTGCAGAGGTCCCGAGCAGCCTTTCGTGCCCTGCACGCACGTTTTAGTGCCCCCAGCTGCAGCTCTGCAGCCTGAGGTGCCCCATCCCAACCAGGCAGCCACAGCCTGAGCTGCAGGGCACCCTGTGAGGTGCTCACTTCAGCGCACCTTGTCATTCCTCGCCCGCTGCACATCCAGGGGCAGCACGCTGTCCGTGTCAAGGCTCAGCATGCTTGGCCCCACGCAGATTGCCAGGTTCCTGGCATGCATCTTGTTGCTCTCTGCACTCTCGCTGATGTGGTGCAGCAGCGAGAGCAAGCGCCGGAGCAAGAGGAGGTTGGCGCTGGGCAGCTCTGCAGCCACCCTAAGGGAACACAAGGCAAAGGCAAGAGCCAGGAAATCTGCAGGGGCCTCTCCTCCTTCTCTGGAGCCCCAGCATTGGCCCTGGGAACACAACTTACTCCTTCAGTGCTGCAATTCTCTCCTCGTGGCTTGGCCTCTCCAGTGCAAGCAGCCACTTCTCGTAGAGGTCTGCCACAAGCAGCTTGGATGGGAGGTTCCTCAGGAAGTCCTGCAAGGCCAAGGTCCTTGGGTGAAGCTCTCACCGATAGCAGTGGGCAGAGAGGCTGCATCCTTGTGAGATGGATTCACTAAGAGGCAGCTGGCTTTGAGCCACCTGCCCTCAAAGCTGCTCCTGAGGCCTGGCAGAGCAGGAGGCTACATTGCTCACAGGGCAGGAGGG
>NW_010578890.1:209791-277501 GCF_000705375.1 Tinamus guttatus | reverse complement strand
GGAGCAAGAGCCAGTTTCTTTACTTTTCGCTCCTATTTCAATCTGTTAGACTTACATATCTCCTAGTTTCTTCTCATATAGCTTTTTTGGAAGACTTCTGCTTCACAGCTTTGGCACAGGGGAGGTTTCAGTGGAATGTGCAAGCACAGAATTATCACTTATATTTCAAAAGGAGAGAAAGAGGTAGAAAGAGGAGATAAAGACAACCATGGTATACAGAATGAAGACATTAGGAAAGAAAATCACAATTAAAAAAATTCTTCCCTCCAGCCAGGCAGGTTGAGGATTAAACATTGTTACATTACCCAATAAAACATCAGCTGCAAGTAAGTGGTCCATCACACTATCTAAAACATAAGTCTGAAACTCCTTCTGCTGTGTTCGTGTTGATCTTTCAGGGGAAGCCTGATTAAAAGAAAAAAAGGGCATAGTACATTGAATAAGCAGAAAGAGAAGCTCAGCTAGTCCCCTCTCCTTCTCTTGTATCTCCTGGAGTATCTCTATTTTTTCCTTAGTAAGCGGTCTTAAGCAAATAGTCTTCGCTCCGTGTACAAGCTTAAGAAAGTGCTTGGAGTATATATTGCCTTGTATACTGTCCTACAGGGTAGGTGCTACTCCAATTTAAATCAAGCAAATTTATTTCCTGCCAATGTATTTCCTCTGTAAAAGGAACTGGAAAACAACACCAAACAAAAAAACACCCCACATTCCTAACAGGTGCACAGATTTGTGACGAACAAGTAAACTCTTACCTCCTCAGCTCACATAATCACACCCTTCAGTAAGTAGAAAGTAAATGAGATAGCTTGAATGAATGTATTAATTCATCAGCACTTATCTGTCATTTTGTGTTATTACTACCCCAGCTCTGGGTAGCCCTATTCAAAACCTGCCTGGAGTGTGCAACTACTCTAGGTGACCGTGCTTGTGCCGGACAGTTGGGACCGGATGATCTCCAGAGGTTCCTTCCAACCTCAATCATCTTGTGATCCAGTGATCCTGTACAAAACAAGTACAGCTGCCACTGCCTAATGAACAAGTAACAGAAGAACTGTTCTTTGAAAGAGTAACATTTTGGGAAAGCTGCAATTTCTACTACTACACTGTTGAACACCTACTGTTGCAACTCCAAAAAAGCTGGATTGCACAAAGTTAGTTAAGAGATTTTGGTATTCATTTTTGATCTCATACTTAATGACAATTTCAATGATTCCATTGGATCCCGGACAATCAATCCTCTAAAATCAAGAATTAGCTAGAGAAAAATGTTTAATAAGAAAAGTGCCACAGTAAGCTGAAATTAAAAGATGTAAACTGTACCTCTAACAGAAGATCTACTAGTGGAGTCTGCTTGCTGGCTGGTGTCAGGCATAAATTATCAATTATCAGCACACGCATGAAGTCGAACACAAACTTCTTGGCAGGGTGGTTGGTTAGGTATGTCTTGGTGCCCACGTTGCAGTATTCTGACTGGCTCCTGTTCATGCCAGAGTCAGCTGCAAAGGCTTTGAACTCTTCTGCTGGTGACCCGACTTCATCATCAAGATCAGTGACCTGTGAAAGGCAACATATTAAAACTCCAGAGAATGGCAAATTAACAAAAATCCTTTGCTACTCTGTTCTTTAATTTAATTCTTTTTAAGCCCAGTCACTTAATATAGTGCGTCCAAAAGAGACTTTTTGCAATATTATTAAGGTCAGGCTTCAGCTCCCTAACACAGAACAGAAGAAACACTCTAATTCTGTTTTTTGCTTTCCAAGCAAAAAAAGCCATCAGTAAATTTGACATGGATGACTCAAGTTACTTCAACATTTCATATGGAAGTCACTTAACAACAAGACCTTCTTAGGAAACTTTTGGATATTTTGCAAGAATTAGTATTTTCATCCTTTAAAAACACTATCTTTACAGGGTTCTTATTTCTGGAGAGTAAGAACCTTTGAGCAGTAGCTCTCAAGCACTGTAAGAAAACTGCAAACAGCTATGAAAGCTGTCAAAAAAAATAAACTAAGTGTTCTTATATAATCTCTTCCTTATATAACAGCACTTCTCTGGACAAGCTTATCATATTGCTAACTTACAAATAAAGTAACCACAGGTTATGAGAATTTGATCTCTCCCAGTAGGAGAGTATTTCCAAGAAATGAAAAGCAGCAGCAATGTGTAGGCCTTCTCTTTTTAATGGCACTCTCAGATAGGTCAAAAACTCAGTGAAGAGTTTTCTCTCAAGGTTGAATTTGGCCTATAGTGCTTTGTTGCAGGAACATGGCTGTTCTTTATTTCAAATGGGATTGATTAGTGGAAAACACTGAAAGGCTGGAGAAACAGATATGGGAACAATCAGATATGAAGTCAAGAGACCTCTCAAAACCTGAGCAGCTCAAGTTGCCAGACAGCTACACAAGGTGTCAAGGTATTTTCTCCATAGAGCTCAATGTTGCTCAGAGACCCAAGTATTTTCTAAAGTCTCTAGGTGAAAGCCACATGAGCGTTATAAGTTTACAAGTGGCATAGTTCACCAGGACCACAGTTCTTTCAGGAGAGTTCATTTGCATCTTCTTCAAAAAGAAGTCTAATGCTGAAGCCAAGAATTAATCTTTATTAACGACTCATCAACAATAGCTGTTTGCTTTCCTGCCTACAGTGTCTACATTCCCCACTAAAATGGAGTTTCATTGTATGGCAACTGGCCTTTGTGCCATTCCTCCCTCAATTTCAGAACCCAAGGGAACCCCCAGAACTCCAGCCAGGCCTTCATAATCACCAATGTCTGTAGGGTAAGTCAGGCTATTTCTTGGTACATTCGCCAATTAATAAACCCTCAAAAAAAACAGCACTAAAAGCAAAACCCCAAATCAAGCTGGTTCACTGCCTACCATCTCAGAGTAAGGTCGGATGTTGAAAGGAAACACAGTTGCTGCCAGGGCACACAGGAACTCTGGGCTCATCCACAAGGAAACGAGGTCCGGCACGTTGTGATACAAATACCGGAAGAACTGCATCAAGGTGACCGGGTATTCGCGAAGCCAAGAGCCTTCCTCCTCCGACTGCCAAGGCTGCATTGAAAAACAGTTACAAGCAGGATGTTAATACAGATGGCCCTAATTGAGCAGTGCTCGGTTCAGAAAGGAGCAGCCACGGAGCTGCAGGATCAAACGTGATTGAACACATTGGTACAACATTGTGCTCAACTGCCTTACTGAACACTGGGGACGTGAACCCCAATGTCTGACCACACACGTGAGAAAACTGCAGGAAAAAAGGTGCCCTAAACACGTGACAACACATTTGAGAGCATGTCTGAGCACATCAAACATAAGAGAACATGTGACGCCCTCACACATGATATCATACTTGGCTGAGTGTGTCATGGAGCACATGCATGAGCACGTCACCAGCACGCAGTCCTGTGACAAATGTGACCAAACACATGGCCACACATATCTCTGGAACATGTAACGACTGAACACAATACTAACTTGTAACAAACACTTAAAACATCTCCAAACCACACACTTGAACACCTGACAACAGGTCCCTGTCTTTACTGCTGCAGTAACACACAACTGAACGTGACAAATGTGACAACGGGTCCTGAAGACAGCACATGGGTTGGAACAACTCGCAAACCCATGATAAGGCACATAACAAAAAGAGCACACGATGACATAAAACAAAATAAGATGTGCCTGAGCACACAACCAAGCACAAACATGGGACCTGACACATGAACACCCAAAAAGGGGTTGGTAAAAGTGACTTGACATGTGACAACAAATTCAAATACATCTGATGGCATCCCACAAGATGGCATGGCAAGAAACATGTATGTCCAGGCATGACATGAACGGCACAAATACATGAGCAAAACGCATACCTGGAAGACGTGCCTGAACACAACACTCACACACGAGACACACTCAACTGAAAGCACGATGACCAAACACATGATAGCCAAATGTGTGCTGCCTTTCAAACACTTCATGAGCTCACTTTCTGTAGATAAATACTCTACCTCCAAGGTAATACAGAATTCTCTCCCTGAAAGTCAAACTTCACCTACTCTTGATGAGTTCAGATTCAAAGAACAGAGGAACACACATTTTTCTGTTAGTCAGTGGGTTTCCTCCAGCATAAGGCTATTAATAGTCAGTGGACTTCTCTGCATGTGGAAGTTTTTCAAGTACAAAATCTGTAGCTCACAGTTCTGAGCAGATGGGATATGTAGTCTAAATCATTCCCCCATGATGTTAATCAGGAAAGAAATTCAGGAATCTTTGCCAAGTGCACTTAATCACTCTGCTTTTGTGTTTTCTTTTAATTGCAACAAAATTCAAAGCTTAGCCTTTTTGTGAGAAGGCAGCAAGTTTTGTGGCCACTAGTATTTCTACTAGTAAAATAAATCAAAGACAACAATGGTTATTACACAGGTATTACAAGCCTAACTCTCAGCTGGGTTTGTTCTATCAAACTAACAAATCCCTAGATTTTCCAACTCGGCTTTTGAAAACAGGGCAAACACAAGCAATTCTGTATATTTAAACGCCCCAAAATATTATACTTACAGAATTCAGCATGCTCCTCAGCATTCCCAATAACAAGAAGGCAGCTTCTGTGCAAACATTGTGTACTGAAGAGGTAACCGTGCCACAGGAGGCAGGAACTCCAAATATGTATGTCCAGATAGAGTCTAAATCAAACTATCCCAGGTGAGAGAGAGAAAAGAAAAAAGACACAAAATCAACCTTTTCTCCAGTACGATGTTTTGTGTGCATGTGTTATAGTCATGATACACTCATTTGACAGCATATAAATATTATCAACTTTTTCCACCAACATCTCAGATGCTCTCTTAAAACAAAAACTGCCCTGTTTTGCCTGTATCCCCATGAACACACACATATCCACACACACAAATACGGATTAAATCAATGCCCCTACCACGCTGGCTCGAACCAGGCATGCAGTTTTCATTCAACCCCATATCATCCAGCAAGAAACGAGCTACAGCAATCCCATCCTAAACACCAGGCTGGCTTCTTCACATTCCCAATGCACCCTATCCCACCCTCCTCAGCCAGCAAAGCTAAACACAGAACACAACATTCTGACTTGAGAGCCAGGGAAGAGTGTGGTTAATCCACTATGCTCTTTGAAGACAGACAGAACAACATTGATACCTTACTAGATAATCCCTACCTGGCCACCCTGATTACATCGGCTGCTGATGACAGGCGCACTGACCTGCAGGTTTTCGGGCAGTTCAGTGACTGGCTGCTGCAGGAAAAGGGCCATGAGGAGGAAATAGAGGGCAGGCACATTAGTGTGCTTGGGGAGAAGGGACTGCAGAACGGGGAAGCCGGGGAAGTGGCAAGCGTCCCGGTTAATCTCCCTGACCGTTGATCTGCCACCAGCACTCCTGCCGACATTGAACCCTAAGAGGAACACAACAAGGCAACAAGTGTTACTAGTGAAATGCATGTAAACCTCACTCTTAGCATAGATTATGCACAGATTACCACACTCATATTGTGCAACCTACTACAGATACCTGAATTTTTAAGTAATTCGAAAAAAAAAAAAAAAAGATTGCTCCATACAAACTCTGCTCTTATCTTCTTGCAGTGATGAGCAACCCAGATGTTTAAAATTCCAAAGACGAGCATCTGAAAAATCACATGCCAGCACTAAGAGGGAAGCATCACTGTGATCTCAGCTACTAACTAACTGATTTATACAACCAAGCAGCAATTCCATTTGAGTTGGCCGGCTGTTGAATGGCTTCAAAGATGTTTCTCAGGGATCTTGTTTTAATTGTTCTGCTACTGAGTAATATGTTGGTATGAAGTATTAAACGCTCCTACTTTACCTTCATTTCTAAATTGCAAATGGAAAGAAAAAGCAGACGTTTTTCTATTAAGCACTGCCAGAAACCCGAACTCACCTTTCATGACCCTACTCCACCAAGTTATTTCATCTGCCCATTCAAAAAATACACTGGGTTGCAGAAGGACAAATTTTTGAGCGAGGACAGCGGCAGAAAGATAGTTCAATCTATCTACACAGACAACAAGAGATTTTTCTGACCCTGACAGAAGTCAGGTCAGTTATGTGTTTTCTGAGGCTCAGATATTGATATTATTTCTACCAGAAACTGGCTGTTCAGACAGCAAAGATTTGTTAGGGATCAGACTCATGATATCCTTGTCACAGAGTTGCATGAAACCCACCAGTAACCTTGGACAAAAAAAGGCTCCCATCTAATTTCACTAGGAAACTTGGTGCCAGTTTCTTAATTTATATAAATATAAATATATATATATATAAAGAACATGAACATTAGGTAAGATAATTGGATAGGTCATTATCATTTGATGAAAAACAATTTTTAAAATATCTCTGTGGTCTTCATTTAATTTGGCATCAACTAAAGTGCTACTAAAATATGCAAAAAACCCCAACTCTCCAAATTCTCTCTTTGTAAACCCTAATTTAATCTAGAAAGGTTCTGTGACTGAAGGAAACTGCTGGGGCTGGTGTATGGTGGTAATGAAAAGGGAGAGGTCCTTACTTCTATTTAGCTAGTTTAATAGGTCCTTAAAGATTTGCCAGCCTCAGATAAAACTAATTTTAATATCCTGCTTCTTCTGTCACAAAAGGCTGTGTCGGTTGCTGAAGAGCTCAGAGGTGCAACTCTCTGGCGCATGGGCACCGCCTTCCAGGAGGGCATTGCCAGCCATGTCCCTCAGCAGCCTCTGCCTCCTCCGGCATCTCCCCATGTCTCTCCTGCCATATCTCCTCACCAGATGCTTCTACCAGGCTGATGTTTTTGCCAACACAATATCCTTACTTAGGCAGCCCTGTGTTCTCCTGTCCATGCACCTCAGGAGCCCTTTTCTCTGCTGTCATTCACACATCCAAGCACAGCCTACCTCCAGATTTTTGCTTGTAGCGTCAGCACACACTACAGGTTAGCACTTTGAGAACAGGAAGAGCAAGATTAAATCATCCTCTATTCTACACTACCCCAGTCTACACAGAATTGATATACCCCATTTCAGCCAGCTTAGAGAAGTTCAAAGTGGGTCCTGTAGCACTAAATCGCAGTTCTGCATTATGCAGGGTAAGATAAAGGGCTAATAACCTGGAAAAATCAGGCTTTAAGAATTCAAAAAAGATCTTTGCAAAAGCAAGAGAAAACAAGAGAGCAAGGGATCAAGCAAGGGAGAGAAAAGAAAGACAGATGAAACCACAGACAAATTCCTGGGGTAGGAATTTGTCCAATCTGGTAAATCCAAACTGGTAAAACTAACTGGCCCAGATCTGACTAGATATGAAGCACCTCAGGTCCAGTTTTGCGTGACACTGTAACTAATAGCAGCAAATAATCTAATGAATTTTCCTGAATATCTTCTTGTAGCACCACCTCACACACGCAGCTGCACTGCATGTTCATCTAGCTCAGGAGCGCTTGCCCATAGGCAACCTTGCCACACAGAGCACAGACAACTGATTATACTTTTGCTACACAGGCTTCATGCAGATGAAGAGGTAAGACTGAAAGATAACAAAATCTGTAAAATGCCAGCTGAAGGGCAAGTTTGTAAAACCATTCCCTTTTGCTTACAGAAACTAATTCTTTATTCTAAGAAAACCAAAAATGCAGAGGCATTTTGATCTGATTTTGATGCTAATCAGAGCAGAGACAACACTAGCACAGGAAAGAGGCATGAACCACACTTTTTTTTTTAAAAAAAAAATTCTCACAATCCCAAATACACACTGCAGTCATGAGCACTGAGATGTCATACCTAGCACAGTGCCAATCTTATTGGTCAAGACAGAGTCTGTCTGCTCAAGCCAGCCTCCACCACTGAGCCCTTCCTTAAATTTCATCAGGATGGGCTGGTTGCTCAACAGGACCACAAGAATCCTCATGGCAGCTGTGACGGTGGTGGAATGGAGATGTTCTTCCATAAACATCATGATCCAATCAAAACCCAGTGTCTTCACTAGTTCTTCACATGCCCTAATTAAAAAAGAAGAGAGTCGCATATTATTTCAGCATTTTTTTTCTCTTACCTGATAGCAAATGTTCGTGTCTGCCACTACAGAACGAACTTAGAGAGGGTCATGAAAAATTCAGGTCAATCAAAAGGAAAATAGAATTCTTGGCTGAGACCTAAGTATCTTGGAGCATCTGGATACCTTTGAACAGGAAAGGCTGCTTAACAAGTCCTTCTAAATAGAACCCAAACTCTGATGTCGGTATTTGTTTAGTGGAAATGGATGAGCTATTGGGGCTGTTTGAATTGGCATGAGATTAGTCTCATTACTGCTGTTCATAAGAAAACTGGAATGCTGAACTAGAAGATTTTGTCAATAAACCGTATTTTCTGAATACTTTTGGTAGAGCCACACGCAGGTACGGAGGTTTCACAACACTGAAACTACTTGATTACCTTAACTGAAATGAAATGGGTCGACTATCCCACTTCTCTAAAAGCTAAAGTTTCCTTTTTTGATCAAGTACTTTCTCTGCAGTCATGTGTGAAATTATTATAAAAGATTACATAGAAGTATGGGAGAAGAGTAGAGCATTCCAATCTACCTCTCAAGATGAAAAAAATAAAAATCAAAGTAGCCAGCCCCTAAACTTCTCCTTGCATCCTTCTTACTCATGGGCCTCTTCTCTCAAAGTTTTGAGAGTTGACATCAAGATAGTAATCTTCCAAACATAAAATATATGTTCCCCTCTTATAAATCATATGCTGTTATTTGCTTGTGTTGTTTCTAACTGGAAATTTAAGTTTCTATTAATTCTGTCATAATGCTGTTAAACTTGGCTAGTTGTTTTTGAATGACTTGAAACAAAGTCATTTAACACAATAGATTAAAAATGGTACTTGCACCTGCATTTCCTTAGTATTGTTTTTTTCACTAATACAATTGGGAGAGTACAACTGAGCTATCATGTACCTGATTTCTACTGGCATACTCTAAGCTAATTCAGCAATACTTGTGTAAATAAATGCAAGAGTTCCTATAGCATTATACAATATAGGTAGCAAATAGAGTTGGGCCAGTGTAATTCATCCCCTTCAAATTAAAAATCATAACCTCTTCCTCTGTCTGAAGACTTTTTTTTTTCTTTTTACTTACTGCAAATTAACAGTTGTCTTTTCTTTAGATGTATACAGAAGTTTCAGAAGGATATCCAATAGCCTGTTCCGCAGTAGAATAAGATTAGCAGAAACAAGTCCTCCAAAATCATCCTCTGTTCCTAAATAAAGGATGGGGAGAGAAAAAAACAAAAACAAAAAACTTTTAGGATTTGGGTGTTTTAAAGGCTATTCATAAATTCCATACATCATAAAACACACTGCTCCCACTTGAGTCAGTAGAAAGCCATGGTAAACTGCTAAATTTCTGCTAAATGCAATGAAAGTCAGGAGCTCAGCGAGGTAAAATTCTGGAGTCCTTTGTCCCAAGCTTCCCTTCTTCATTCCCACCACAGTCTGAATTTCTCCCCATGTTCCTCTATGGCTCAGTTGGCAAAAATGCAGAGCAGGCTGTGGTTGGGCTGCAGAAATACACAGCCAGCTGAAGCTGCTGCCAAAAGAGAGGATGCAGTGACCGAGTTCTGCCTTGTCCTTAGTGGGAATACCAATTTGGATCTCTCTCCCATTCTTACTCACAGTCTTGCACTAAGTGAGCTGGAATTTAAATCATCTTTGAGACTGCAATTAGCTAAAGTGTTTCAGAAGCACCAGGAGAGGCACTGGGGATAGTGTTGAATGGAGGGCTTAATCCTTGCTCTTTACAAGACTGGACTGAAAGCACTAACCGAAGCTCATTCACAGATTTTTCCTTTTTATTCCTGTCTCAGGGAGCCAGTATATTCACAAGACCTGTAGAAACATAGTGTCTTTTGGCACCCAATCCTAGTTATTTGGTTGAAATCTACCAGTAGGCTAAAAATTTATTACTGGGGGAGACTGATGAATAGAGGAAACAATTGTTTTTCCCCCTCCCTTTTTTTATTTTTTTTTTTTTTTTTTTTTTTTTTTTTTTTTTTTTTTAACCTCCCCATAAAGCAGAGATGCACAGCTGATTTGAAGGAGTGGAAGAAATGGAATAAAACATGCAGTGTTAAATGAAGGAAAACAAAACAAGAGAAGGTTAGTTTTGCACTGCTTAGCACACAATATTGAAAATTGAAGTACCGTAACTCGCAGCCAGGTTATAACAAAATTACAATATTGTTACCAACAGTGCTTCTGCACTTTAAGCATTTGAGCACAGAAGGTATAACAGATTATTTCCCCCTCCTGATCTCAAGTCATGCCATCACTTACCACTGTCAAGTTTTTCTTCATTTTTTATTTCCATGACTACAAACTTCTCACAGACTGCAAACGTAGGTAAAGTGGAAGAGATGAACTGTCCAAACCTTGACGGATACAGAGAAAACATCAGATATTAATGTGACAGATGCACTCTCATCTATCAATAAATCACTTCTAATACATGACTAAGAAGAGGCAGGTACCCTAAAATGTCAACTTTCTAACCTCTGAAGGTCGAGGGAAATGGCCTTCAATAAAGTTACAAGACAAAATCCAAATTAATAACATACAAACTGGACTATTAACAGAGAACCCCGCAAGTAAGGGATCCTTAACATGCTAGGATTCAACAAGGGAACTGGGAAATACCTTCAAACATCAAGTTTAGGCATCTCCAACGTCAAGTAAAAAAAAGTATTCCCCAAACCATCACACCTGAACAAATATTATCAATAAAAACCCATTCACAGGATTACTCAAATGTGACATAAAGGTTATGCCTATAGCCTGAGATGCTACAGCAACAAAGCCATGGTTTTCCAAAACAGAAAAAGGATGTGCTGCTCAAAGAAAGGAGGCTCCACTCCTCTGGAACTAACCTGAAAGGTCCTCAGCTTGTCTATCTTTACCAAAGTTATGCAGTATTTTTCATTTTTGTTTCCAAAAGGAACAAGAATACAAGAATACAAAGGTACCTTGGTGCACTTGGATACAGCTTTTTTTTTTTTCTCATAGTAAATTAACATAAAAGTCTATAGTATTTTTTCTTGAATAATTTTTGTTCAGCATAATGAAAATGAAGGCTGGTTAGAAGTTTCGTTTGCTGCTTCTGACACCTTTAATTGTACTTAAATTGTACATGAAAGTTACATTATTAATTGCAACTTGCATCAGTCATAATAAACAGTACTATATTTGACAGTCTTAAATATTTTTCTACACAGGATTACTTAGATCTTGAACTAAAGCTTTTGGATAAAAGTGTAATCAAAGGTGCATTTTAACAGCATGTATCATCACCCCCCCAATATTAAGCGGAATGTTCAATGGTATTTCAGCAGTGTTCAGTGTTTCACATTAGCAGTGAAGGGAGATTAACTGCCCCATTGCTATTTGCCAGGAAAAGCCAGTTTACTAATGATAGTATGACTAACCACTCACACCTGTTTAGATATAAAATGAATTTAATATGTCAATCCAGGCATTAATATTGAGTATGTCTAGCACAGTTATTTACTATAGGAAGAAATTCAGTAAATGGGTGCCTCGTTAACTACTCACAGCAAGATCACCCTAAGCACTTTTAATATCACCAACACACTAAAACCACAAAAGCCAGAACTAACATCAATGTGGGCTACCTGAGTAAGTCATAGCTGCTGGGGAAGCCTTGAAGCAGAAAGCTCAACACATTACTAATTGCAGCAATGGTGGGCTGGGACAGAGACATATCCCGAAGAGTCAAAAGCAGTCTTGGGATGAGCTGGAATTCCCTCATTAATTTAGCATTCTTTGCTGCTTCGCTGAAAGAAAGAATAAACAGAGGAGGCAATTTAAGCGTGGAACATTGTGCCCACCTGCAACAAACATCCTTTCCATGTTACCTACAAGTCTCATTACTAGATCGGCATCAACTAGTACCTGGACTCTGTGAGAAGTTCAATGAAGTGCTCAAATAGTGACAGGTGAAGCTCATAGGGTGCATGAAGCCAGACCTGAAATACAGAACAAGCAGTGGTATGTTTTATACACAAACCCACTTGCAGATTAAAAACTGATTCCTAAAGACTTGAAGAGACTGAAACTGTTCATTTCCATTATTATTCACCTGTCCACTGCACCCAAAGCTCATTTCAAGGTTCTCAACTGTTCTTCAGTTAATACTAAATACTCATGAAAAGACTCACAAAACATATAGTGGTACCAAGGAGATTCTCTGCAAGCATATGATGAGCATAACTTAGAGTAATTGAAAAAAAAAATCTGCATTATCTGGACCTCTTTTTTTTTTCTATTTAATATAAAGATAAGTGGTTAAATACCAGTGACTCCAAAGGAGTTACTTGGGATTTACAGGGTTGAAATGAGATGCTGAATCAAGCTTATTTGGCTGAAGCGAAGGTTTTCATTTAGCAAAATTAACTTAATACCCTCTGCCAAGATTGAACACAAGGTCTTCAATGATAATTGTTTTTATCTTTACCCAGCATTTCCTGCACAGGGTTTTAAATGAGTCAGATCCCCTACAATAAATCAGCTGTTTCAATCAATAGAGGCAATAAAACATATAAAAGCCAGAAAGTTCAAAGTTATAGCTGCAGATCTTAAAACTGAGTTGCTACTGAACAAAGCATAATGAATAGTTGAGCTCTGGGATTCAAAGCTGGTTTAAACAAAAGTTTCCTTGCTTTTACTTTTAATCTAAAGAAAAAAAAATCTTTTTCCCTGCTCAGCATAAGAACATCTATGTTATCTAATGTAGAAGAAATGCTTGAGTCACTGATTTCTGAAGAGACACTATTGGAAAAAAAAATAACAAAACAGAAAGAATGACTTTCTTAGGCCTTTATTTTTAATGACTCGCAAAGGTATTAGTTTCATTTATTTTTGGTATCTTAAGCTTATTCACTCTCCAGTTGTGAACTAAAGAATTTCAAATCAGATCTTTCATATGGTAATAGCTGTCTGACTGAATACCTAACTTTGATGAAATTTGTCAGCTGGATCCTTTATGGAAAAAGAGAAACAAAGTATTCATGACTTGGTGAAGATTTTGCTGCCTGTGAGAAACGTTTAAGGACCTTTAAGCTCCCTAAAAAATAAGTTAACAAGTTGCTGTGGTTTTGTTTGAAAAAAGGCCATATTAAGTGGCAACGGTCTTTACATATACAGAACCATTAAACATAGTATCCAGGCTTTTAAATACCTCGAATGGACATGGAAAACCAGAAAATGGGTAAATTCCCTATCTTCAAATGATTTCAACAAGATAGGCTTATGCAGGATGTTTTTCTACAAAACCCACATGAGAATTAGAATAGTTTTATTCAATCTGTGTTAGACACAAATAATACAAAAGGGACAAACAGTACACACACAGTTCTAGCCATTATATAACATTGCTTTTCAGATTGTAGGATATTAGCAAATGATTCTGAATTTGTCTACTTACTCAGTTTACAATGACAAAACTCAATTATTTCGTAGCTTGTACAAGCACAATTTTAACTGCCATACATTCATTTAACTGCCTAATGAAAAGTTTTCCTCCTACTGTCATTTTGAGCACATCTTTCATGCCTCAATATATTTATTGCGACAGATGGGTTAGAAGAAATGGTGGAACCAAAAACTACAAAATGTATCTTCTAAAGAAGTAGGTGCATCTTTGGTACCTGTTATTTCTACAGCGATAAAAGTCATTGTAACAGGAAAACCTACCAACAATCTTTGTGTCAAGCTACTTTAATGTGCCATAGATAAAAATATTACATTCTCAGGTAACAACACAAGCTGTTATGATTCAATATTTAAGGCATGTTGTAAGTGCAACTGAATCATCCCCCAGCCAGTAACATCAGCTTTTTCAGCTTTACATACTTCAAAATCACAGAGCAGGTCCTGGAAGGCAGTAGAATTTGGGATAATGGAAGTCTCGTGCCCGCTGTCGACAGTCCCCACCAAGGAAAAGGTCAGATGAAGGATGTGACTGTTCAGAAGGGAACGTTTCTTCTTTAACAGCATCGCCAGTAACTTGAACAAGTAAAGAGATAAGAAATTAGCAGCCTATGAAAATGGAAGCAAGGTTATCTAAGCAAAATAAAGCACGTATGAAATGTCTGCATCCCTTAAAGCATCGTATGATTTTTGATAAGACCCATCAAGTGCCTCTGAAACTTGATATTTTTGATGAAGACGGCATTAAGGTTCCTTAGAAGACAGTAGAAAAAGGCTGTGCACAGAGCTGGAAGCATTCGTGACCATAGATGCTACCCTTTGTCCTCATTTCTGCTCTAACTTCTTTTAACTTGGGTTGGCAGATAATGAATTGGCAGATTTACAATTGCTGTTTCTTGTCTTCTCCTAGAAACTCTTCAAGCCTCACCTCCACCATGTGCTCTGTAGCACTATTAAAGAAATGCAGATTTGGGGAATCTCTCCCAAATCAGGTACGCTGAAGTAGAAAATAAGATGTGCAATGATCCACTGGCTAAGCAGCCAGTAGTGCAAGTAAGACACTGTCTAGATGTGTTTGGCCAAAACATGTCAATGTCTGGAACAGGCTGCATGGGATAAAAGGATTTTGCAAAAATGTATTAGCAGACAGCATAAAATGGTTTGTAAATATGTTGCTTGAACCACAAGCTGAGTTTTTCATTTCAGCAAAGCTGTCTTCACGGGAATGTAAAATTCACTGGTCACAGAAGGATCTTCTCAGTTCTGTCAGCTGAACCTTTTGCATAACTCATTATGCTTTCTCCACATCTAAAGAAAACTTAAGCTTGAAAGTGAACAGCATCACTATTAGGACCAGGCTCCTAAAAATAATAGTTCTAGCAGTCGACTTGTTTGCTTTCCTTCATATGTCCTTGTCCTCCTCTATTGTTGGCAGACAAATGAGACAGGAACTCCTGGGCTTGCAGGGGTAACACTAATGGGGAAAGAATCCATCTGTGTGTTGCATCAGTGCTCTTTCTTGTTATTAACAAAGTGACAGGGCAGCTAATGAGCCCAACCAAACAGAAAAACTTTCCATTTTCTCTTCTAAAGGCCATGCTAAACATGGGGTTTATGCTATTTAGCCAAGAGTACATTAAACTTAGAACCGACATTTGGGTTGCCATGATACCAAAAAATAATTTTCATGGGAGTTACAGGGATAGACAGTGAAATTCAATCTAGCAGGTTGGGTTCAAGACATCTTTTACACACCTGATAACCTCTGATTCTTTCCATTTCTTTGCTGGCTAGTGGATTGCTCTTTACCACACAGACCAAGGCCTTCACAGCTGCATACAGTCCTTCTACATCTGATGCCATGGCTACAAGCCCCAGGATAGCTGCAGCTCCACCTATGTACTGCAGCGTAGTGGCAACAGGCTTGGGGACAAATGTTCTTACTCCTGGGCATAGGCAGTGAAAACAAAGTAATTAAAATTAACTCTTTTTCTTGTAAAAAATCATTAAGATTAAATCTAAAGTAACCCACATTCCAGCACTGCTTTATTTATTAAGAGAATATCACTAGATGAATTATGATAACCTCAGGAGAAGGAACTATTGCATTGTAAAATAGTTCACAAGTTAACTCCAAGTCAGGTAAGTATATTTTTATAATGGTCCTCATTTAACTAAAACAAGTTTCTGGTATTGATAAAAAGACAGAAAATGTATGTCAATAAATAGAAAATACTTTATGTACATGAAATACTTTACGTACATGATTATTTTGTGTGTGGTACACAGTTAAATTTATCTTTGAGCTCTCAGTTCTTATATAAAGCTAATTAGCAACGCTTACGCATATGGATTATCAAACACTTACCCAGGTATCCTATCAAAGCTGCACCAATAGTGCGAGCTGGTCCATTCAGATGCCCTGCTGAGTTATGTAGCAACTTCACAGGTGTGGCATTTTCATGAGAAGAAACTGCCAACTGAACAAAACAAGGAAAACAAGGAAAAAGGAGGTTTATAGGAAGAATATTTTTTATAAGCCTGAACAAAACCTGTATATTTTTCTCCTGTGACAAAGAATAAGAAAGAGAAGAAAAGTGACACTAGAATTACACTAGGAGTCATTATGATGTCCTTTAGAGAAGAGAGGAATCTTCAGTCTCCAAAGTTTAAAACTGATTAATCAAACTATCTTAAAAAAATTAATACTCAGGTTTCCAAAATGAAAAGAAGACTAAATGATCAACTTTGTTCACCTACAAAAGTATAAATGATATTGCTCATCAGTATGATCTTTACTTACTCCGTAAACAAATGTTATATATATTAAATGGCCAAAATACTTCTAAAAGGGGATGAAATATATTAACTCTTGCTAATTTTAAAAATGGGAATAAAATTTCCATCAAATAAGCAGAACGATCTCCTTCAAATAAACACTTAAAATCAGGAAAATAAGTTTGGGCAATACTTCTGATAAGGACTTTATTCTTAATACAACACTTCTTTGAGCAAAATCCCTTGAAACTAGTTAGAAGGAACAGAAGAAATACTTGAAAGTTAAACAACCAATTTCATACTAGCAGGTATTGCACACTAACAAACTTATTTTGAAACATACCTGTTTTGCAATGGCTTTACTATCCAGCTTGTTGTAAACTTTTCTTATTTTTGCCACGGTGAATGAAGAAACGGAGAGTGCATAGAGACCAAAAGAGACCTTCTCTTCTGGTACCAGAGATATTGGAGATGGGTTGATTCCTTCTGACTTAGAATCCTTGCCTTAAGGACATGAAAAAAACCTCATTTCAAAAAGAGTACTGTTTCTGTGCTCACTTTTAATATGTTATGTAAATTATACTGCAGAGTAGTGGTGGAAGAAAGCTTTTACAGACAGATGAGATGTTATGTTGCCTTCATGTATTTGCTCACCTTACCCATGCACAACTTGATGGCACACAGCTTACACAACAAATATGTTGTCTTTGTATTTTTAACTAGCATATGGCAAACGTTCTTTTAAAAGGTCTACTATGTTCACCTCTAGTGGAAACTGGGAGCCTCTGACTCGGCCATGCTGTGATTCTTCCTCATCTGAATTTTTGCAAGAAAAAAAAAAACAATTTTTTGTCTACCCTACAGGTTGTTCCCTTCCCTTTTAATAGAAATTATAAATAGAAAAATAATTTATCCATTTGTGTCTTGATTTATGTTAACATATATGTTAGGCATTATATAAAGATTTGCTAGTAAAAACTAGTAAAACCACCTTCAAAAATTGCTCTTATCTCCAGAATCCCCTCAATTATCATTATGTTAAAGTATATTGAAAACCTTTCGGATAGAGAGGCTAAGAAAAAAGGCAAAAACAGGAAACCTCTATCAAACACCCTCTATCAAAATACCCTCTATCAAACTCCATCAGGTTTGGTGTAGTGCATGTTATGTGAACAGAAGCTTGATCCCAAATAAAAACACATCCTTTCTCTCTGTAGTAGACTACTCCTGAGACACAACGAAAGGAAAAACAAAAGGCTTATTTTATATGTATATGCTGCCATGCTGGGAAAAGTCTTAAATTAAGTTATCATGGGCTTCCTGGTGAGCATAGTTCTTAGCATAAAGGCAGGAAGATCTTCACTTCTCAGAAATGAATTAACAAATCCAATCATGGAATTTGCTTTGGCTAATTTTGTAATAAATATCTGCACAGAGCCAGAAATTAGCACTAGCCAACTTGTTTGCCTCACTGTCAGACAAACAAGTATGTGACAGAGATCTGTACCTGAAAAAAAACTCAACTGGTTAAAGTTTCTGACTCAAGATGTTCAAGGAGAACTAACTAACTTTTCATGATACTTTGATCTTTCATAGCATTCAACATCTATGTTTATGTTTTCTTCTGTCTCAGCTCTAGGAAAAGCATCTAATATGAAATGCAAGATTCTGTGCACTCCCTACACATACATTTGTTTCTCTATTCACTCACTGCCTCTTTTCTTCAGAGAGTGACAATTTTTCCCAGGAAGAGCTGGAAAATGTTAAAGTCCTCACAAGTAAACAAACACAAGGACATGCAGACTTGGCATTTTCCACTTTTTTTTTTTTTTTTTAATGTATTTCTTGCTTGAAAGCCCTCTGTTTGCCAGCTAAAGTAATGAATATTACCTGGCAAGAACTAGCAAAAATTTGTTTAAATGGTAATTCTGGTTTATATCATCCTTTTCACTAGCTGCTATGTAAAGTCAGCTTTGTATAAACAGCTTCTCCTCTCCTCAATGGTATCGTCATATTTCTCAGTTCCAACTGCACCTGTGCCATGTTGCTTGCTGTGATCTGAATTGTACTCACATGATAAGTTCACTGCCTGAAAGCTTCCAACGTAATTTGGTCCCAGGTCATAAATGGTGCTAACGCTTGCAGCAGGCAAAACTTCCTCCAAGAAATGTGTCGGCCCCAAACGCCACACCAAGGAGGAGAGCTGGCGCTGGGCCGGTGGCGTGCCGATGTAGGAATAAACCGTGCTGACCACGGGGGGATTGGCAGACCCAGACCCACTGGGGCTACTGTGAATATAGTGAAGCTGTAAAGAAGAAAACATCATGAAGCTCTATACATTTTATTTTATACATATTCTATACATGTATTTATTACTCTATTATATATATTTATCTCTATATGTTTTATAAATATATTACATATGCACATCAATACATGTAAGGGTGTGAGCACAGTCAAAATGAGGATTTACATTTTGATTTTACCTTGACAGTGTTAATGAGCTGCCCATCAAGGTACAGTGCAGCTGTGCTGTTCTTCAGCATGCCTTTACTCATGACCAGAACTAGGTGATGCCACTGGCCTTCCACTATAAGGTCACCGCAGCGAAAACGGGCACAACAAGGAAGAATTTCATAAAACGATGATTCTTCACTGAAGTCATCAACTAAAAGGAAAGGAACACTTAGTGGGAACAAGTAAAGATGTTGTTAGTCTGTTTTAAGATTGTTATTTCATTAGACTTGACATCTCTCTAAAGAGATGCATTAAAGCCAAAATTTTACTAAGCATGTGCAATAATGTGACCAACCAAAAAAACAGAAAAAATGAGATACACCTTTAAAATTTTTCCTTAAAATTTTCAAATGCAAAAACCGAAAGAATTTTTTTTGTAAGTGTAGTCTAAGTATATTATCACAGATGACCTCACCTACTTGCATATAAACAAGCTAGTGCAATTTTATTAACATCAACCATGGGCCTGGTCTTGTTTTACCTTAATTCTTCCCCCATATAATTCCCAGAATACTTTCAAAGTTTTGAAACTACATTTCACTTCCACTTTCTCATTGAAATTTTAACTGAACTTTAAAAACTGCATTAAGTAGCTTAATGAAGCTTTTTCCTCATTTCCAAGTGTCACCATGTACATCAAAACACATTGTTTGTGGTTTTTAAAAGAAATTCAACAAAGTGCTCAGCAAGAGATAATAGATGTCCCTCTACAACTACAAAGCTATTTTTCATCTTTCTCATACTATAGAAGTATGCAGCCAAAAGTAGGAAATTCTACTGTAGAGACTAACATTTTCTGTATCCACATTAAATCAGACAATGAAAAATATCACTTGTTACCTGAATACCTGGCCCTGCTCTATTTGCACATCAATCACCAGGTTCAGCACTGACTCACTAATATTTGGAAACACAGTCAGTGCAACAGATCTGAAAATCCTTCTTGATTAACGTCACTTTTTTTTTTTTTTTTAAAAGGAAATTACCATCATTATAAACTTCATAGGAGGTGGGCTAATTACCAGGTACACATTGACATAAATGCACAGTAAGAGTTTATAAGAAATTCTCTGTAATACTATTTTTACAGCTAAGAGCTGAGAAAGGAAGCCACCATGTTGAATTTAAGTTAATAAAGCCCAAAGAAGGAAAAAAAATACAGTGAAATGAGGATATTCTGCTGATTAGCTCTGCCCTAACCTGTAAATTCTCAAAAGATTTGTATTCTGTAAGCCACATTTATCAAATACTTGCTAAACACTGTTTTCGTGTGTAGCTTGCAATTATCTTCCTTAAGCAATTAGGTGACACACACAAAAACATAAAACACAAGAAAGGCTTTGTAAGAATCATCACGCTAAATTACATAGTAGCATTAAGTGGATTAGAGTTGGGTTAAAAGCCTTAGGTTTTTTTCCTTAATAAAAGCTGCAAATAAGATAATTGGCTAGAGAGAAACACACCAAGTACAGGCTAGCTGGAATTCAAACCTTGGTACACTAGTTTTTTTTCTTCCCTTCTTGCAATCTTAAGGAAAATCCAGTTTCTGAAGCGATGCTACTACAGGAATGGCCTAGTGATTTTTAGATTAGATATTTGCCCAATCTGTTGGGCAAAAGTATTTGTTCTAGTGTTCAGTATCTTTATCTCAGGTAGCCATCCTAGGCTTTTCTGTAGAAATATCAGTGACGTTTGAAATAGCAGCCCCAAGGGTTGCTGTTGGCAACCAGTTCCTATTCACCCAATATTGCACCCATATTCTATATTCCCACGTGGTTTTCAGGTCTTTCTTTACCACCGGGTGCTCAATTCCCTTCTTTTGAAGGCTTAAACACACTTAGTTCTTAATGCAATATTTAAAAAATTTCTCTAAAATCCCTTCTTAGATTTCACATCAGAAGGCATGATCAATTTGCAGTACAAGTTGAAAATAAACTTGCTGTCACGGCCCCGTAACACTGCCAGGAATAACTGATGACACTGCACATCCCTTACCGTAGTTCTGAAGCAACTCTTCTTTAGTGGATACAATTAGTGACCGGTCTTTTGCTGAGAGGACGATGGCCAGGCAGACGTAATGCTGCTCAGAGGAGTTGGCACGGCGCACGACAGTAAGCAGCCTGACTGGGTGGCTATTGGGAGGGGTACTGAAGTGTTCGATGCAAAACCAAGTGGAGTAGCTTAAGCCAGATGGTGGTGGGAAAAATCTTTCACCTAAAAACAAAAATTAAAGCCCATTTTAGCTGGAGTAGCTATCACTGGGTATATCCATGCGTTCCTGGTGTTCCAGCCAACTTGGGCTTGAACTTTCAGTCTTTCATCTCTGAATGAAGCTTGGATTTAAAATACAAACACATAAAGCTAGCTCACAGTGTTTTCTTTCCAAACCCAGTAAAGCAAAAAATAGCATGCTATTCCCTAATATATTAAAAAGAGAATATAGCCCTCAAGATGTACTTTTTCAGAACACCTCAGTTTCGGTTCTTCAAACAAAAACAAGAAATGGAGGTGGAGATGTTTAATATCCTGACAAGCTGTTTTTTTTTTTCCATGGGTGTAACTCAGTTTGCATCCTCATGAGGACCACAGAAGTATTTCATAATAACAACTAGCAGTGAGAGAGTCTCCTAGCCGTTGTTGAATCAGGTCTCTCCCCCACACACACCTAAATCCATCTGACAGCCCAGGGTGCTCAAAGATTCCAAAAGTTCTCAGTTAAGAGCATCCAGTGCCATGCTATCAGTTCTGCATTAACCAAGAAACATAAGAGAAGTCATCATCACGCTCAGCAACACTTGAGCACTTACCAGTTCCGATCCCACTGACAACTGCGCCATCCACAAGTCCTGTTGTGACTGCATTATTTGTAGGTGCGTTGTGGGGAGCCAGACTTGGCAAGAACAGACAGCTGTTAAATAAACCATCAGGAACATGTTAGAGTTTATGAAAGTTGACAGAGTTTGAAGCAAACAAAATATAGCCTTGAAGAATATACTGTATGCAAATCACCACTCTCTTTGACAGTATGTCTTATAAAAAGTGGAAATGTATTTTCAAGAGTTTTCCTGGTGGGGTTAAATTGCCTCCACTGCAAAGAGCTTTGGCAGCAGATCTCTGGCTCTGTAGCACAGAAGTGTTCCCTTTTGGGCCACTATCACTTGTTAAAGCTTTGAGATGTTCTAAAGTATCCTAAAGACTGGATAAGTTAAATACTCAAAATATTTGATACAATGGTTTTATAATATTCTCATAGTGATGTTTTAAGTCCTTACAAGAGCCATTGGTGTCTTTGACCTCTCAAAAATGGATATAAGGAGTACCAGGTATCAAGTGATATAAAAGACACAGATGATTTCAGTGACCACCCTACGGAGGGTGGAGTGAACTCCACAGAAGTTCTGCTTTCAGTTTGTCTTTAAGCTTATTTCTGCTTTGCCCACCTTCCTCATTAGCAAGATCACCAGAAGTTTTAAGTGGATTTCAGTGCATTTGTACTATTCAAATGCTGAACATGAACCCCAGCAACTGATACTTTTCTGCAAGATTACATTTGTGTCTGCCTAATTTTAAAACAGCCTTAAGTATGCACATGAAAACCAGGTCTGAAAGGGCAATACATTTGCACACATAAACACTTATACTTTCACATCTAATTAGTCACCAGCGGTTTTGAGTCCCTAATTAAAATGAATAGAAATTCATGTGGCAGCAAGTATTCCACTCTAAACTAAATAATTTTTTTCAGTTTGCAAGCTTCTCATCAGAAGTTACACTTACTTGAAAGAAGAAAGGAATAGAGCATTACACCGTGTACTGTGCTCTCCGAGAGCACTGCAGGACCTTACCCGAACCCTTCGAGAGAAGTGTCAAATTCAATAAAAGCAGGAGTGACCGATGATCCATGAAGCCTGATATCATGTGGGGTAGTCATGGAGACCAAACACTTCACTCTCGTCAGGGGCACTGTGCTCCCTTCTGCTGGTTTTAGCAGGCTCTTGCTTATCCGATAGTGGCTGTCTTCATGCAAGCTGAACACGCTGTCAGAACCGAGGCCTTCCATAGAGGTCACCATGCTATCTACAGAAGGAACCAGGAAAAAACAGCAGCATTGCAACAGGGAGACACTTGCAGGCCATGTATTTTGATTTTTAAAGGCTAAAGGGGAGAGTTCAATGGTCATCAACAAGTTTAGCCTCTCAGTGAGATGATGAGGTGGGAAGTATAACTCTCAAGCGAGTTAGCGAGTGAGATTAACGTCTTGGGCAGGATTTCATAGAAAGGCCATGGTAAGGCCAAAAACTGAGTCAAAAATCCACCCCATCGCCTAACATATGGAAAAGGCCCCTTTTTGCGTAACCCTTGTTTGGGTGCATTCCTGTTGTGTGACCTATTAGACAGGAAAAAAGACTGATTCATGTTTTTCAGATGCACTAAATCTGAACTAAAACTCCTAGAGCAAGCTGAAAGGCTCAGTAAGCTCAGCTTACTAAATTCACTATGCTGAATTGCAAATTGAATCTGGTGACACAACACAAATTCAGTCCTTTCTAAATCAGAGATACAGGATCGAGTATGAGAGCTGTATACTCTGGTACTAGAGAGAAGGGATTTGATGCTTGGAATTCAACATTATCCAAGACATTTTCTAAAAAACTTTCAAATACTTCAAATGTTTCAATTAAGCTGTTTTTAACAGCATGCTACAACTCAACAGATGACAAGAAGTTTCTATCTTCAAATATCATTTGTAGATATGGAAACTTAGGAGTTGTATTATAATTTACTTTCCTATGCTACATTAACAGCTGTTCAAGTTCTACAATTTAGTGCTGATAATAAGAGGAAAAAAGTAGTGAGTCTGGAAAACATTGACTGGAGGAATGTACTTATATTAAACTCGAGAACAATCCCCTTACAGACGTTTGGTCCAATTTATCAGATTGATTCATCAAATAGCTGGAAAACAGACACCTCTTCTAGGGTGATAATTCTAGCTGATGAGCAATTGCAGCATGGGGTATGTATACGTGGATGAAGTGCACCTCCATGGGTGAACTTACACGAGAGGAAACCACGCAAAGAGGCAACAGAAATTTTCACAGCCTAATATCTCTATGTCTCTAATTTAGACAATGAATATCCTGTCAAAATAAACTGTGAAAGCCTTTTGGTAGTGTTAATTACACAATTAAAACTAAAGCTTATATATAGCAGAGCTGTTTTTTTTTCTTTTTTTTCTTTTAAACAGTGTGTAACCCTGTCCTTTTTCTTCAAAAGTTTTAGGTTATTGTGTAATTATAGTTAAATCCAGACTTTAAGTATATCAAGAACATTATTAAAAGCAAGCAATGAGAAAAGTGCTATAAATAGTTATCATGACAAATTAATGAATGAAGAGCAAATTCCTTAACTTCATAATTAAAACTGGAGTTCCAACTTCAAATTTTACCCCTGTTTGGGTAAGAGAATTATTATATTGAAATATTTGCCCAATTTTTGTGAGTTTTCCTCATCTATATATTTTTTCATTTCTATTTCACTCTCATTAGTAGGGATGTTAACAACTGCATGGATTCTTATTCTAGTGAAAATATATGGAATTACGCTAAACTGTAGGAATCTGGGTTATTTTATCTGCCTCTTTATCAAATCTATGAAAGAACCTATGAATTAAACTTAAATAGATTCAGTGACATGTAATGCTCACATGAGAGTATCTGAAGAAATATTTTTTCTAAATAACTAGTTGCATATTCTATAAAAGACTCAAAAGCGATTACCATATATGATTATTGTTTTTAAATATTTATGAATGAATACACATCTTTATGAAATATGCAACTGTGGGCAATGAAACTTTAAAATGGGATTTTAGCACTTAAGCACTTACTTCTCATCTCTGGTTCAAAACTCAATGAGCTGGGTTTATGCACCCGATATTGTTTCAGTAGCTTTTTATCCCAAGCTCCACAATTCAAAGGATTTCCCAGGCGTAAAAATTCCCTAAGAAGAGAACAACAGAAAAATAAATTAAAAATTAAAAAATAAAACACACTGCACATCAAATTACCTATTTACATTCCTGCAATGACATCAAAACTAACATCCTTTTTAAAAAAGTGACAGCAATGGCAGTAATGAAAAGAAATATTTAATTCATTTAGAACTATTTCAGTTTTAACAACACATGATAGAAATTTGACTTTTTAACTATCAAACACACAATTTCGAGTGGGAGTTATCCTGGATATAATGCTTTGCAGTGAGACTGTTACTTTCTGTAGGAAAATATCCAGAAAAGCTTGCCAGTTCATGCATGTCAAGTTAAACTCACCTTGAAAGGCAGGACATGGGCCAAAGCGAGCAAGTGACCTGGACACTGTTTTATCAGAGTGCCCAGCCTTAATAGAGAGATGGTTTCGTGGCTGTCAATATCTGTATCTAGAGACACCTGCCCCATCAATGGCTCAAGGAAGTGTTGATATTACCTGCTAGTTGCAGAATTATTTCTGGTACTGAAGTGAACTGACAAACTGTCCTCTCTAGTACTAAGGCTGCAAATCAGCCTGTCAAAAATCCACAAAAGATTTTACACTATTCTCAGAAAAGTAATTTTACAAGAAAACTTGCTTTTAACTGGGCTAGACAGTGCTAACAAAGTTTAAGAGTAGGGCAGTCAACCCCATACTCCTCCCCAAAGACTTGAATTTTTAGACATTCTTTCTACTATTTTCCCAGTTCCTTCACACAGCTATGATGCTAGGTAAAACAGCTGGCCTGAACTTTTCCTAACTGGAGCTATTTACTGTTGCATGGAAACATTTAGGACTCTATTATCTTCCATGACAATGTTTAAAACTGTCACTTTTGCTCTTCCTGATGATCTAGCCAGGAGCTGCCCTTCTGACAGCCTGGCAAGACTTGCAGGAAGGAAGAGAGCATTCAGTCTCAGTAAAACCTCTGCAAAACAAAACAATGGCCGCTCACCCCCCTCTCCTCAAACCCCCAACATCTCCAAGGTTACAGGCCAATGAGCAGAAGCAAGACAGCCTATTTTGGGAGAAATAAAATGGGATACTGGGCAAGCGCTCGCACACAGGGTCATTTATGCTCTCTAACAATCAAAGGTATTTCCAGCCAGCCAGAGAGGGGTTTGGCTGCAAGGTTCCTGACCTCAGCACCATGGGCTGCAGGGCCTGCGACGCCAGCCTTTCGAACATGCGCTGGAGCGGCGGGGGCAGCGAGTGGTCCTGGTCGGCCAGCGCCGCGCTGCAGCGCTGCAGCAGCCGCGCGTGCAGCCCGGCCTCGCACATCACCTGCTGGTTTCTTTCCGTATGCACCAGGCTCTGCAAGATGTTGGCCACCGCCAGCTGGAGGTCCAGCGCGTGCTGAAAAACACACGGAGTAAAAGAACAGGCAGTCATCGAGGTGATGCAAATGGACGAGACAAAAAAAAAAAAATCACCTTAAATGAAGGAACAGAAAATGAGTTACCATTAGCAATAAATACACAAGTCCCATACTTAAATGTGTGTGTGTGGGCACAGCGAAGAAAATGTCCAACAAATCCTTTATTTATAAACAGCTCGCAGTGGTTTTTCTCCCACAGTGGTATTCAGCAGGTAGGGCAGTTTGACATATTGCAGTTACTTCAAACAGTATGTATACAGCAAGCTATACTATCCAATCTAATGTCCTCCTTGCACTGTGTGCAAGATCTGATACAGCAGGAAACACCAGAATTCAGCACAGCACTTGGCAAACACTTCTGACAGCCACTTCAGGCATTTCTTTGAATTTACACATTACAGCCAGCAAGTCAAAAAAAAAAAAAAAAAGCCTGTGAAATAAAGTGGCTTATATGTTTTTCTATACAACAAATTATTCAACTTGATTACTCTGTTCTGTGAAATGTTTTAGCTGGTCATTATAAAATGAAAGAGCAGCTTGTCTTTTTCTAGCCATTCTTTTCCCCAGTTACTCTCAAAGCTTAAGATAGTGGCTTTTTTGCCTACTTCTGGCTGTGTGGTTGATCCAACAGAGGCGAGAAGATCAAGCATTGCAAGCATAGCACCAGGGTGGATAATAACTGCCTCAGAGCTCTGAAGCGACGTAGATCCTGTCTGGAGTTTTGCATCAGCAATGTTTTTCTGAGGGTAAACAGGAGGTGTTGAGACAGAGTGATATGCATGCCTGCAAGAAGAAAAGGATAACAAAACAGACAAAGCAAAAAAACAACACGTTATAAAGCTCATCCAGGATTAGCTTTGCACTTTTCAAATGGCTGCTGCACAAGTCAAAAAAAAAAAAATCCTCTCCAACCCACATTATTCTCCTCTCCTTTCCTTAAACACACAAAGTGCTTTCCTCTTCTCAAATCTGTTCTTTGATTTCTTTCCCCCCTTTCAATCTGAAAGCACTTGCAACTCTGGCCTGCGCTCCATCTCTGTAGCACTGTTCCTTACATGCTTAGTGCAAAAACACCCTCACTGCAAAAAGTTTAAAATTCTCCTTTATCCTCTTCCTCTTTTTCCTTCTTATTAATGTAGTAACATACGCCGTGATAGAAGCACGGCCTACCACCATTCCCATTATGTGGGACATACTCAACTTCAAATATGTTTCTCTCCATTTGGTCTTCATTACCTATTACAAATCCATAGGCAATCTTTGAGAATACAAAGTTTGTCTCTGGGTAGACTCATGCCAGCAGTCCATGTGTTCTCCGCCTTTCATCGACTCTTCCAGCAATTTAAATCTACATTAAGTTTTCTCAGCCTGAGCTAGGGAAAAGAGAGTTTGATGCACTGACATTGAAGCTGCCACTTGCACCAACAGCCCTCAAAGCGCTTCTCATTTCAACAAAACACCCAGCAGCATCAGCTGGATGAAAAGGTCTTTCAGCTACAGATTCAACACATTAAGTTGAATGTAAGCATCAATGTAAGCTTTCATAACGATAGTTTAGGAGCAAATATACCTCACAGGGACCTCGAGAGTTCATGCTCACCACAAAAATATATATATATAATTTCCCATACATGCCTGGCTTTAAGAACAAAACCAGGAATTACATTTAACAACTTTCCTGAAGGTCAAATATTGGTGCTACTTTACAAAGAATGAATCCTTTCAAAAAGAGGTTTCTTCAGATCAGTCCAACAAGACTTCTCCTCTCGCACTCTCAGGCACCAGGACTCCCCTTCAAGAGTACTAACAGTCAAAGAGTCTCTGTGCTTTAACCATTAAGTTCTCTGATCAGGAAAGAAAAACAGAACACTCTCTACAACATCAATCCTCCAAACTTTTCTAGCAGACTTAATACATGAAATACCTCATAAGTTGGGAAAAGCTCAGCTTTTTTTTTCAATCAAATAAAATTAAGAAGGGCAGAACGAGTGGCAATATTGAAGCAACATTGCAATATTGCAACCCTTTCCTCTATCTTAACACATACAATGAAAGAGAGGCAACTTTTTTGATGCATCCCAGTAATAGCACTCTAGCAAATATGTTTTTCCTCTATATTTCAAGAAAACTGCTGCCTCTTTATAGCTTCACCTTCGAAGTCTCACAGCAAGTTTTAAGGTGTAGGATTTAAGAACTAAGTATTAAGGTGGAGGATTCTAAGTATTCCTTCCTGTTTAAGCAAGTTCTTCAATCTAATGAAATTCTACGCTCTAAGAAATTGTTAAAGAACAGACTTCCACCAACTTTTAAGCAGAAATTATATGTCTACGTGTCCTAATCCGGGGTATCAAATTCACTTCCTCAAGTAAACTTGGACGTTTTAACCCAACCATGCAGAGAGAGACGAGTGAAACACATTTCTCCGCATGATTCACCAGCAAGCACATGATCCTGGCCTTGCACTGCCTGCACTTCAGCATCACGCACAGAGAGCTGCCTAGGGAATACACTCAAGATTAGATGATTTGAGGTTTTTTTCCTGCTGTCACTACAGAAAAGCTATGTCCCACAAGCAAGCATCGCCATTCGGATGATTCGCACATCCCTTCAAAATATCCCAACTTCCCTACTCATTTCGTCATATAAAGAGTCCTTGTGCCAAGCCATAAAAACGACCGGTTCAAAAATATTTGCTAGTCTGGGAAAAGAATCTAGATCTTATAAAGTCCTGCCAAAACATTCATCACGTGTTATAGGTTTGTATTGCGGTGCAGAACTTGCATAAATTTCACTTACGCGCTTAAATATTTTTATGTTCCTTTTTTATATTCTCTAGGGGAGAGGAAAGGAAGCAGCAGACAATGGAAAAAAGGTCACATGTGAGGGGCAACCCATGTATCATTCTAATTTAAAGAAAAACAAAACTGAAAAGCTTTCAGATCTGAATTGCATAATCAAGCCCGAGGGGTGATGTGAAAAATGACACTAGTTTTATTTGGGAGAATAAATAAGAACTGCCCCTATAAGAAGATGGCCCCTACATGTATCGTTCTCAAGAGTGATCATCACCCAAACTTTAAGGAGCTTTTAGCTTTTATTTTTATTAAGTGACGGTATGTTCTAGTCTCCCTTTTAGCTTGTCAGGCCCAAAGCCTCCTCTTGAGGAAAGAAAAAGAAGATGAGGATGCTCTGTCAAGGCAGATTTTCTTCTAGAATTAACAGCAGTCAAAGCAGTGGCAGAGCTATGGTTCTTAACTTAAATGACATAGGGAGGCGAAAGAACATTGCATCCCATATAACACTGGGAAAAAAAAACTGTGCTCTAACACCACGTGTGCTGGAAAAGTCATACTTACTCCTTTTATTTACACATTTACTGCGCAATATTCCTTGGGAAAATACAACTTCAGATAGCAGTAGGTAGTGAGAAAAATCTCAGTGTCTCTACTCATCCAGAGCTGTTCTAAACCACACGTATGCAAACCAGAACCAAACCATTTTTGTTTACAAAAGTAATGTGTGTGCACACGTGTTTGCTTGTGGTTTTAGGCAAATGACACGGGGCTCTCCCCTAGGGATCTGTCATCTGAGTCAGAAGAGGCAACTGGGGAGACTCAGGGACAAGAAAGGGAAGGAGGCAGAAAACACAGAGAAAGGAGGCAACGCGGCTGTCCAAAGAGTCATTTTTATGAAATTAGAAAACAGGAAAAAAAGAAACCCAAACTAAATTTGGATAGCACCCTGTCTTAACCATTTTTTTAAACTATGTAGCCTGCTACTACACATTTTTTTAAAAGTAAAACTGCATTTCACTATCAGAGCAGTCCAACAAAGGAAGCCTAATGCATTTATACACACATATGCATCCACATATATTTATGTATACGTGCATTAAATTAATAGGCTGTGTACCAAGCTGGTACTCTGTCACTCATGATGTCCCCATATCAGATTATGTTTGGCAGGCATTAAATGCATTCTGCTGCCAGGAAATTTCTGCAGATCTCTGCATTTGGAGGGCTGAGGGAGCCTGAGCAGGGTTAGGCATAACACTGGCTGTTACTATTTTTGCCAAACCTGTAGAAAACCTTCAGAAGAAGGGCTGCTTTCTTTTTAGTTTGCTCAGTGGAAGTGAGAGAAGAGGTGCTTGGCAGCTAAGGTTTTGGGTTTTCTCTCTTCGAAGGGTAACAGTGAGGTCTGTCCCCAAATTCCTCAGTGCTAGAAAAGAAGTAACAGCACGAGAGGAGCTGAATTGTTAGAAAAGTGGCATTTCCCAAGCGAGTGCGTGCAGAATGGCCACGCATGACGTGTAACCCTGCTCAGCAGCACAGAGACCTGCTTTGGTGAGCTGCTTTAGTCTCACGTTTCCTTTCCTGGCTACTTAGAGTGCGTGCAGAATGGCCACGCATGACATGTGTAACCCTGCTCAGCAGCACAGAGAGCTGCTTTGGTGAGCTGCTTTAGTCCCACGTTTCCTTTCCTGGCTACTTCCAAACACAGCTTTAGTGGCTTCCCCTTTGCAAAATATTTTGCATTTCATGCTTGAGATTTGTGACTGGAACAACACTCAAATAAGCCACCAGATCCTGAGGTACAAAAGACAAGACTTGGGAAAATACATGTGTTTGCATGTGCATTGCGATTTCTCAGTTGTCTCAACTGTGTTTACTTGCCAAACCTTCTAATTTAGCAGGTCCCCTTGCTATTTGCTAGTCAAGTACAGACAGGTTCATCCTTACCTTGTATTCTGTACAAGTACTAACAAATGAGCACCTTCACAAGCCATTAACCTTCGGACTAAAAGAAAATACCCCTTTGCATTTGTTTTACGCAATAAATACACAAGTCAACATGCACACCTTAAAAAGAAAAACAAAACACCAGCTTGAGAGAAAAAGTAAGAATGAAGAAACACAACAGACAGAAACCAGAAGCAAGGTGAGTTTCTTTTAAAAGGGTCGGTACCTTTTCCTGGACAAAGCTGGTGTTCCCCAGGGAGAGGGGAGAGAAGTCTCATTTGTCAGGCAAGGAGGAATCTGTTCTGCACGACTACAGACAAAACAGACAGGGGTGGGACAGAGAGGTTAGAGAAGAAACCAGAGGCGAGAAGCTTGTTAGTTTTACAAAAAACACCACCAATAAATCTTTTAGAGGATCCCTGCTTCAGAAGCAAGGCAGGCGACGAGGAGCACTACTGAGCAACACGGAGACACTGGGTTTGTGCACGGCTTGTTGCTCAGAGGGTTGGTGTTAATGATCCTGAGAGCCAAACAGAATCACTGTTTCAGTGCTAAATGGCAGAAATCAAGATGAGGAATTAAAGCCTGAGCAAAACAGTTTGACCAACATAGGTTAGAAATAAAATCAATGTTAACTTCACAAAAAACAGACGATGTAAGAAAGAGGGGAGAACACAATCACTAAAGATGACAGCAAAAAAAGGCAATGAATGAGGATGCTTACACAGCAGCTCTACAACATTTACTTACCCCATTCTTGCTTCTTCATACTCTACTGTTAGATATTGTTACGGTTTTAATCTTATAGTATGTGCAACATATTCTTAATACCTTTTTCATTCCCTCAAATAGAATGTCAGCGATAGTTTTAAATGAGATTAAGTAAATCAATTTGCTCTGAGTGTGAGCTGAGAACTACCTTCAAACAAGCAAAACATAAGCCCATACTCCAATATAATGTAATTTTTTAACAAAACAGAAGACTTGCACTTTACAAGCTAAATGGGGGACAGGCCTATCCACCTAAAAAAAACCATAACAAACAAAAAATCAATTTACTTAGACATCACCTAATGATTTGTCTTAAAATTCCACATTAAAGAAAACCAGAAATTATAGGGTGATGCTGATTTTTTTCAGTTGACATAAGATGCACAAAGACCCCCTAGTTTTGTAGCATAAAGCAAATAGACAGGCCAACTCTCAAGCAACCTGTTGCTTAAACATATCAAATATAATCATAAATGGCCATCTCTGTCTTAATTGATATCACGCTGAAAACGTTGAACAGAGGGAATACTGCATATCCCTGAAAGAACCTCTACACTAAGACAGTATTTGGTCACATGTGGGTCGTGTGGTCGTATGGGTGAAGTGAAGGAACAAAGAAATAGATTAAGGTGGAAATACTAAAGCTTGCAATGAACACATTTCAAGGAAAATATTTGGGGGAACAATACAAAAAAAAAGGCCCATACCTGTCAAAAGAATCTGTTGCTACTTTGTAGAGGTAAATAAAAAGTTTGCTGCAGTGCCGTAGCGTGGGTGACACTGAATCCAGGGATTTTAGGTCATCCTCCAATAGTCTTTGAAATAGCTGTGTATTTGAAGGGAAGACATTCAAGGGACTTATTTTCCTAGAGTCTGAGAAGCAGCCAAGCAATCGAACAGCATCTGCCAGCTTTTCATACTGGATCTCTGTTTTGAAGAAGTGAGAGTTGGCTGGCTCATAGCGCATCGCTGCAGTCAGTGTGCAGAACACAGTGTGAAGCAGTTCAAACACTTGATTCTGGTTTACTTTCTCCCAGCCATTCTTCGGTGGTGAGCACAAGGATCTTTCCATGGCAACGAGTAAAGATGTGACATACACAAATCCACCAACTTTTCTAAATACAGTTCTGGTGCGGTGGCTTTCTCTTAGCACTGAGAGTAGGGCCTATGGACAAAAAAGAAAGAAAGAAAAAGAAAAAAGGAAAAAAAAAAAAAGCTGTGTTATTAATACCTTGGAAAAGACAGCAATTTTGTTTGGCATGCTAGCCAAATTATTAGCCATATTTGTCAGAATTTGTTAATGCCTAGAGTCTCCAAAGATGAACATATAAAGGACTGTAAGAGTCTACATCCGAGAGTTAACAAAATCAACAACAGGTGGAGAAGGAATATCTGTAATTAAGAAATAAGAAAGCAAGTTGATAAATGACCTGCTAACAGAAAACCTTGGCAAAGTCTACAGCAAAGGTAGACTTGTAAGAAAGGATCCCCCAAGTAATTCGCTTAGTGATAAGGCAAAAAAAAAAAGTAGGGATTTGAGAGGAATCTGCTCTGCTATTCTACTTCATAAACAATTCACATCCCAACTGAGCAAATGACTGCCTGTAGAAACGAGAAATCTTTAGCATTTAAAGACTTAGTATCTTAAACCCATGGGGGAACACTAAAAATTACTAATAACGTTGATAGACAAAGTATGTAGAGTGAATCATTTTTTACTAGCTTTTCTTTTCCTCTTTTTGAGTGACTTAAGACTGTGCATCTAGAAGAGAAACATCACAGGTCCTTTTAGTAGAGGTGAAACCAGATGTGCCTGAGTTCCTTCCAGTAAGATTCACCTTTACCTATCATGGTTTGCTTCTTTTCTACCCTAAAAGAACAGTGGTATATCCTTTTAAGAAATAACATTAGCTATTCTGAGAAAAAAATGTGGTCCTAGGTTAGCAGCTAAATAAACTAGTAGCACAGAACAGCTGACATTCTTCTCTTCCCTACTCACAGTTCTCCTCAGGCTGAGCTGATCCTCTATGGTCACTGTTATTTACATTTATGTTAACAAATTAAATATTTGTAAATCAAAAATGGAGGTCTGCCATAGGAAAATTCAAACCAGGCACTGAAAATACACTTCTGTGTTAAGTGTTTGCTTTTCTGTGCCTCTTCAATATTTTTAACTAACAACCTGCCAGGGTAGCCTATCATAACTGTAGGTCCTCATTTCTCCGCCATGAATGATCATTACAAATTATGATGCTAAAGCCAACCAAGTTACTCAGTGATGGTCACATCTGTCAATTCTGAAACTCATGCAGGAAAGAAAGAAAGAAAGATCTATTTTCCTCATTTGAGCTCTATGGGCCATCTATCTGCAGTAGCTATATATCCAAGCAAATCCTATTTACTGCATATTGCAAGAGCAAGGGTCCTAAGGAGTATTTTATTTACCCTAAGGATGTCTGTCTTCAGCTGCAGTTCTGTAGGTGGAGCGGAGTGCATGAGGCCCAGCAAAGTGCCCATATCGTCCTCCCCGCTGGGTGATAACACCAGCTGCTGGATGATCATCAGCGCGTGCTGCCGGCACTGCGGGTACTTCACTATGTTGTGCACACATCTCGCCCCACCAAACTCCCTGAAAATACCTGTGCGGAAGGGAGAGAAGAGGACAATATCATAAGGAACATGAGAAATACAATCAGCAACAGATAATAACCAATAAAACATGAAATGCTTCTATAATGCTTCAATCATTTTATTAAGTGTGCTTGTATGTAATGTGTAAAGCATATGTAAATATGTAAAGCAGACTCAGTATCATATCAACACCTAAGCTAACTAATGAATGTGAAAATAGAGCAAGAAGAACCATAAACACTGCATTAGTCCATCAGAAGGGGCAGAAGCAGGGCCAACATAAGGCAGTTTCCAAGGTTGGGGCTGGTGCTATCACATCCTTACACCATCTCCTCTCAAGCAGCCTTAGGTGTTCTTAAACTCTCCTTATATGAAAATGCCCATTTTGAACCATTTGTCACTCTTTTCCAAATCTTTGCTAATTTATTGCCACAGCAGAGGAATAAATGTGGAAATGCATAATTGATCTATATAATTCACTGTAATGTATGCTAATTTCTCCCTAAATCTCCTTTTTTTTCCAGAATAATTGACTCCCTTCTTCACTGGTCATTGAACAGTTTCATCTACTAAATCAACAGTAATGTTCTTCTTCCTCTCTTTTGATGGGATCTCTTGGTTGGTGGAAAAAAAGAAAGAAGCAACAGCTCTCAACTCCAGCAAAGCTTCTGGCTCATTTTGCACAGCATCCTCACAAGCAACACGCAAAGAAGACGATAAAAATCCTCCAAAATACACTTGGCTGCTTTAAAGATAACAGTGATCTGCCGCTGACCTCCAAAACTACTGGGCATGGGATATATGTCAAGACAATGGAAGCTGAACTCACAGCAAAGAATAAATGATGTGTATGAGGAAAAGCTCTGCTAAGCGATAAAACATTACAACTATTGAGATAAGAACTCTATATAAAATCCTTCCTGGAAAGTTTAATAGCTTCATCGAACAGGATGGCCTTCACACCGTTAATCCAGTCTCAGCACGTGGAACCAGACTCGAGGCCATCAAACCCTTCTTAAGGCCGTGATACTTAGATTCCTTGACAGTGGTACCTAACTCTAAACTTTCAAATAATTCCAGCCCCTATTCACATGTGTACTTTTTGGTGGAGTGCTTCAGAATTAGAAATCCCTTAGACACCATCCAGAACAGAGGTGTTGATAGCACATATTCCACCCAATTCTGAAACTCCAAAGGACACAGGAATTTTCTTCTACTAAACCCTTTCCACACCGATGATGGACACCCTTTTCCACACTTCATTGAAAAACATACTTAAACTCCAAAGGACACAGGAATTTTCTTTTACTAAACCCTTTTCACACTGATGATGGACACCCTTTACCACACTTCATTGAAAAACATACTTTCTACCTTACTTTTGATCACATTCTTCTGAAAGCGTCTTCCTTCTCAGTGACCTACTAATCGGAACATAAGATCTAAAACAGAGTTATGGAAACTGCATTCTTGTCTTCACTACACAGCATCATACACTGTTGCTGTAAATAGAAAATAACACACAAGTGGGACAGACGGAAGAAAACGGTAGGGAGGCTTTAGTGCTCCTGTTAAATCCCAATCTCTTGCTCTTTGATTGCATTGCTGGTAGCACCTGAGACCCTGAAACAAGGACATGAGCAGCTCTGGTGCCAGGCTCAGGGGAAACAAATGGGAGCTGATGGCAGGGCTAGGATTCCCTCTCCTCCACCTGCACTGGATCCAGTTCTGCGCTGCAGACAGCAGAGCTACAGACACTAAAACCACACAAGTTGCCCAAGGCAGGAAGACTCAGAAAGCTCAGAGAGGCAGAGCGGACAACCTCCCAATATATGAAGGAAAATTTTCAGACTCACTACTGACCCTCTCTTGCTTTTGTTTTAAGACAACATCTTGTACCACCTTACCCCAAGAATTATTCATCAACTGACCAGTTCTTTTCATTAGCAAATGCTTTCAAATCTGTTTGCACTCATAAAACCTGCAGAAAGTGTAAGTTAACTTCCCTAGATAAGCAGGAACATCATGGGACAAAAGTTAAAGAACAACAACAAAACCTAGAGGGTGAAGTGCAAGAAATAATTTGCCCAGCAAAAGGAAGGAAAAAAAAATAGATATAAGCTTTGATCAATCAGGCCATAAATTATGTTTTAACATTAAGCTGTCAACTTGAACTGGACAACTTTCTGAGCTGCTTTCTTAAGCATTTGTCACAGATTCTAATTTCTCCTAGTAAAATAAAAGCAAAACAAAAAATGGAGAAAAGAAATAGAGTTGGGGGCTG
This sequence comes from Tinamus guttatus, assembly GCF_000705375.1. Next base: position 240,844 of record NW_010578890.1, on the reverse strand, counting down.
GGGGAGTACTGGAATTAAGATGTTTCATGGCCTTCAAGGCCAGAAGCCTTCTGGTTCCTCAAGCATTGCTTCTGTTGCATCACTCACCCTCCATCTGTTCTTTTAAATTCTTAGAGACAGTTTTTACTTATGTTAGACACACATATTGTCCGTTTCATTGTCAAGATGTGTTGGATAGTAAAATAGTGTGTAGCATTACATGGATCTGCCTGATTTTAAAAAATGAGCCTCACAGCGGAGCCCAATTTGTAACACACTGCCTGGAAATTTCCTTTAAAAACTGAAAGCTGTCTTTCACTAAGCATCACATGGATTTTTATCAGATTTAGACAGACATGCCAATGTTAACAAATTACTTACCTAATCTTGCACTTAAATCTTCCAAAATAAAGCCAGTGTTACAAACCCTACTACAAATTACAGACTTGTTGGCAAGTGGTGATAGGGGATTCTGACTTCATTGTGTTTGATATATTCACCTCTATCTTCAGGCAATTAATCCAGACTACTCTTCCCTTGGGCATGTGCTTCACAGTTACAACTTCACAGCTATGTTGTCAGCAGTCTCTTCACCTACCTGCATTCGTGTTTGATCCTTGCAGTAGTACTGTCAATGTTTCCATAACCAATAAAGCCAGCTGCTTTTGGTCCTCAAATGAGCTGTTTCTTGAATCCCCTGAAAAATAATTTCAGAAGATGATAGTGGTATTTTCCACCAGCATTTTCTGTTGTCCCTCACTATTCCCCTCCTTTTAGAAAGAGATCCTAACACAAGAGCTTATGTCTGCAGGTAGCAGTCTAATCAGATGACAGATCAGTCCAAGAAGCACTGGAAAACTAATAGATTTTTCAGCATTTGCTGGCAATAGAGCTTTCTACCTCTAATCAACTGCTACCACTCATTAACAAGATGTCAGATGGTAAATCTGAGTGAAACAGTCAAAGATTATGATTAAAATATAAATATCACTGATACACACTAATTATACTGCATTTTGAATAAGGAATATTAAAACAGGTGGAGTGTGTGTGCGTGTAAGTATGCACTTAATGACACTTGTCATGCCTGGGGTTAAACCCACTGAAATACCTAAGTATCTTCTCTATAGAGATATACATTTTTCTGTAGCAATATGGATTGCTATAGCATTACTCCTTTACTTTCTCTTTTGTTATATAATTTCAATTTTAAAACAATACACTGAAACAATCATTTTTAAAGGCAAATACGAGCTATTTCACATTCCCACTGCGTCTTTCATTAAAGATTGCCTCAGGCTTCTTACACAGCATAAGGAGAGAGGAATTCCCAGGAAATATAAGATCTCACAGCTGACCCTGGCAGAATGGAGCCCTTTAGGCAGGTGTGCAAGTTCCCCTGTTCCTCCCTGCTAGCCTCCCCACTCCCAGACAAAAAAGACATATATTAGGCAAAGGGAAAAGGACGCCGTACCTTGATCGTTCAGAGCCTGAGTGGGATCTTTCAAAAGGGCTGCATATTTATGAAGAAGATTTACCATCACCTCCAAAAGCCCCACCTCCCTGAAGACATCCTTAAAGATGTAGTCATGACGAGTGAATTTAAGAAGTGTCTTCGTTGCAACGATGCTACACTGGTAAGAGGTACTGGATTTTAAAAGGATGCTCACGCTGATCAGTTCTTTACAGGGTATGTAATTTAAGCTGAAGACAACAAATTCCAGCATCTCAAAGTACTTGGTCTGCACTTCTGGAAGTTTAGAAATTTTCTCTGCAAACTGAGACAGTGTGTGCTGTGATTCCAAAATGAAGTAGTTGGCATTGTCCGCCATATAAATATTTGTGATGGCATCAAGAATGATTTGTGCTAGATAGTTGGTTTTTGCTTTCAAAAATGCATTCTGGAGGACGGCGAACGCTTGAATATTCCTCACACTGTGACCTAAATTAGGAAACAGAGACAGATGCAAGGAAAAAAAAAAGAGAGAAAAATTTTAATAATCATAAATAATGTGAATAATGATGCATGCATTTTCATCAGCATGAATAAAATAACAGCACGTCACCTACAATAATATATATCATATTAAAACAGACTTTTCAAAAAGCCTTTGCACGCTCAATTATACTGCAAGCTCTATGACCTAGTCTTGTTAACACAACATTTTCATCACACAACATTTTCAAGTGCAGGATAAGGATAAGGAGCAGCATGATGCTCTCTCTAACGCAGGCTAAGGGTTGGTGAGTAGCAGAAGGAACATCAGAATCAAGCTGGTGTGTTTTTTTTAAAAGCATGCAACAAGCTACAGCCCTGATGACAAACAACATAGACTATGTCATCTAGCTAGCCCATTATCAAACATATCGCAGCAACAGTGGAGTGCTCTGTATTCCCTAGTAGAGGAGACAGGCTGTGTTTAGAGTAACAGGCCTCTGGTTCCCCTCATTTAACAGAGCAATAAGCAATGAAAAAGCCTCATCAGCTGGGTTAAAGCTAAACAACATGCCTAGGCTCTGGATTATCCTCTTCCTTCTCCTCTTAGGAAAAGATCTATGGAAGGGACAGAAGAAATTCTGCAGGGCTGAACCCGGTCAGAGAGAGCAAGTTGCTTTCACACACACGACCTAACAACCGTTCTGCTTCAAGCTGAAATGCTTTCAATACAGCACAGGAGCAGGTGTCAGGATATGAAAGGATAGAAAGCCCATAAATCCTTCCAATTCTCTGTTTCAAAAGGAGTGCACATGATGTGGCATTGCTCATTCAGGCAAGAAGTTCCTTTTAGTTGTATACCCCTAACATCTCTAAGGCTTGCAGAGTTCTTTCCTGTCAATATCCTTTTAGACTAGATGTTGCTCTAACACTCTTATGAAAGAGCAGAAAATATTCGTGTCACGTTAATGCAGCAAGCAGTTCATCAGCTAGGTAAGGTTATGGGTGCTTCAGTACTTGCTGCGCAATGCAATCCATCACATCAAAGGATTTGGGGCTTTGTGCCAAAAAGCCCCAAAACAGGAAAGCTCTGTGTATTGTTTCTAGATATACACCTGAGAACAAGAGGCGGCGGGGGGAGGTGGAAAAAAAAATCAATAAAAATCTTTTTAAAAGAGCAAACATTTATTAAGATGTTATAAGAGAAATACCTTAGATGCTCGAACAGGGAGGCTGAGTTTTCAAACAAGCCAAAAGCAAATGAATGACCCAATTTCAAAATGTTTCATAAAAAAAGAACTCTGATTTATGACCTACACTCCGGGGAATGACACTTGCTTCAGTTTCCGTAAACTAAGATAACTGATTTAAAAACAAATTACAATTATTTTGGTGTCAAGCATCATTCTTTTCCACTCCAGCATTTCTTTCTAAGAAACTGCCCTGAAAACAATGTGTACACATTTCATGCACTCAGAGCATGGCGGTGTTACATTGCAAGTCACATTAACTTGTTCCTATCTCAGTTGTTTTACATACTTGCTTTAAAATTAAGTATGTTGAAGAGTGGATTTAGAGCTTATTAAACATGACAGAGAACAGAGGCAGTGACAGAGACAACTATTAACATTCTAATTATGTATAAACTGTTGTTTCAGGCAACCAGGCAGATTAATAAATTATCTTTGATTCTTATAAGAACCTCTGTTGAAACCAAATCTTACCCAGCTCTTCAGAGTTCAAAGGGGAAGATTCAAGTAAAATCAATGAAAGCATGATAATATGTTCTCTTTAAAAAGCTGACTTGTCAATAGAATGGAAATGTAGGTAAAAAGATCTCAGAGATGCTATTGCCAGTACCAGAAAATTAAATCTAAATTGTCTTTGGGATAGTCCAACAGACATAAGTTTTCTAGTGCGATTTTATCAGCAAAGCCACTGGGCTTGAGAAAAAATGTAGCACGTTATTACCAGAGCATGAAGAAAAACTCTAGATATGACCATCGCCCTCTTTCCCTATTTAGGATAAAAAAACAAATTCCTATGATCTCTGAACTCTCTAAATACCAGGGAAAGGAAGCTCTGGTTCAAAGAGCTGAGACATGCAAGAGAAACAACATGAGAGCAAAGGCAGGAGCCACTGAAGCTCTGAGTGAAAGCTCTGAACATGGCCTGTGATGCTGGGAGAGGCGGGAGAGCGGTGCAGAGGGGCTAAGGGAACAGCGCACTCACCTTTGCCTGCAGGCTGGGGGACTGCGAAGCCAGGGAGCAGAAAAGGGACCCCTGTGGCAACAGCAGCTGGTTTCAATTCATTGACGCCATACGTGGTCAAGGAAGTTATCAAATTCACCAAATCCTTCAGAGCGTCCTTAGATTCGGCTTCTTTTGCCTGTTCTAACCTAAAGAAAAAACAGCAGGGCGTATTAGCACAAGCAAATTTCAACTCAAATTGCTTTAAGCAGACATTTGATTTGCTCTGCTAATTTACACAATATGTATTAAGTGAACCAGAGTGCCCTAAGCTTGAAGTATTTTAGGTGTTCTCCATTCACATTCCTACCATTAAATCAGTCAAACAGAATTTGATTTAAGGTAGTGTATAATTTTATATGCCATTAAAAATTTACCTAATAAAATAAATTTCCCTAATAAAATTTCCCTGCCATGAACTCAATAGACTGCTCAAAACCAGTGCACATCCTAAAATCACTCTAAAACTCCTCTTAAAAACTGAAGCTATCTGATAGAAAAATGCCTCAATGGTCTGTCATTAAATAAATCCATAATTCCCTTGCCAGATTACAGCTGCCAGCTTGAGAATTAATACTCTGTGTTACTGAAAAGGTATTGTAGCAGCAACGTAACACCTGCACAAATCTGATAATGGAAATTCCTAGCAAAATGGTATCAGAAAGAATGACAAAACGAATTACTCAAATACAGATTCTTCACTTGTCATTCTGCATTACCAGCTGCAAAGCCTCTCTGTGACTTTATTCCCAGTGTCCACAGTTCATATCCATATAGGATATGAATAATCCTTACAACAGTACTAAATATATGAAAAACAGTCTTGGTCAGTGATTCTCAGTCAAAACATAACCAGAGAGAAGACATCACTATTGGCAGTCACTGATCAATATGTGGGCTTACCCAAAAGCCTGCTTCTTGGAAACAAACTATGGGTCAGTTTGAAGGTCAAAAATCAAACAGGTATTTCAGCAATTTTAGCTCAAAAGAAAATCTCAGGGAAAATTATTCAGAAATTTAGTATTTCAAATGCAACAACTATGCTTGATCTCCATTTCACACAAAGAAACCAAAGAAAGAAAAAAAAAATCCTGGATGCTCAGAAACAAGTTATATAGAAAATAATGGGAATGGAAAATTTAGCCCAAATATTGGGGTTCCAAAGCCTAGGACCTTCCACTGCTGTAACAGTGGACAAGCTGTAAGACCCTAGATAAGCTCTACAATCACAGACTTTACTTCCACACTTCGCTCTTAGTTACTTCCACACGTTTTGCTGTATTTGAACAGCAGCACAAGCTTCCTCAGAAGTTCAAATACGAAGAATCCAAACAGATGGAGTATAGACTTAAAGCAGTAGCTGTACCATCTTGTTCAATTTCTAACAGCAAATGTTTTTAAGCGTTTGCTTTCTTAGCAGCACTTAGTGATACAGTAGTACCACTTAAAAAAAGAAGGGAAAAAACGTTTCATAAGTGGTGAAGAGGATACAATTTTGCTTTTTGATCCCATCTTCAGTCCATAGCAACCTATAGGCATTTATTAATTAATTGCTCATTTATTTCCAATCTATTCACCTCTTCTTTATTAAGTAAACCATTCAGCAAAAGCTAGCAGTGATCTGTTGGCACTTTTTGAAGCCACTTTGCATACCTGAGCAAGAGGTCACAGAGGAAGTTGTATCCTTGCCATATTCTAAAATCATCCAGTAGCGTTTGTGATACATCGCTGGAATCTTTGAGAAAACAGGAAAGCCCAGCAAACATTTCAACTATTTCTAGAGGAGAAAGGTCATCAGACTGCTGCATGTTCTGAACACACGTGGACAAACATTCTTTTTCTGAAAGGAATTGTGATTAGGAAATTTAAGATTTTACTCTCATTGAGCACAGGAAAAAATAGTAAACACGGTGATAAAATAAGTTACTTATAAATGTCTTTTTTTTTCCTTTTTCAATCATTGTAGACTGCCAAAAATTGCGATAATGAAGCTAGCTCATTTAAACTGATGTTAAAACTGCATATGCTTTTAGACTATCCTACAATTTAAAAGCACTCAGTGTAACATAGGAAACAGATTCTGCCAAGTTTTGTAATCTCAAAAACCTAAATACCCATGTGATTTTAAAATCAAACTGCAAATCACTGGTGGCTGCATCAGTCTGACCTGGTCTCCCCATCCAAAATGAAAAACGTCTGGGAAAAGAGTGTTCTTTGAGCATACCAGAATTAGCTCTCCCTGGTTTGCTTAATGCACCAGTATTTACTACAGGGCAGCAGCTTTTACGAGCTTCTAATAGCTCCAAATGCGTCAGCAGAACACGCGGAGCTGGTTCCTTTTCCTGTGGCTTCCGCAGATGTCCCCATACTTTTGTTGCCAACCACAGTGGTGCCTACACAAGCAGCTGGAAGTGAAACGCAGAGAGGTGCTTTGCCCCTGGGGCAGGGGCTGCTGCTGCTAACTCAAATGCAGGACAGGAAATCAGAAATTATCCTTAAGAATTCATGCTATCAGCAAAAATCACATCTTATGCACCTTTCCAACGAGTGCTTTTCAATCCAGGCAGTTACTAATGTTGCCAAGAAAGGAGTGGGTAGAAAGCCTTTCTTCTTGGTTAGAAAAAGCTTCACGCCAAAATGTCACAGGAAACCATGTTCTACAATGGTAAATTGAAATACGGAAGAATGAAGCTCACTACAGACACCTCATATGCCATGAGTACTCTGAAATGTTACCAGTACAGAAATACCTACACATCTAAAAAAAGACCTTGTTAATCCTTCTTAGACGTATTCATGCCTACTTTATAAATAATAATAATAAAAAATAACCTACAAAGGAAAAAAAAAATCAGCTACAATCAATAAACAGTATTTGAGGAAGACACACATACCATGGATGTATTTGACTACATTGACGCTAAGGCCGTGACGCGATATGGTCATTAGTACCTCCCCCGCGCTCTTCCTCCAAGGCAGATTATAGGGAGGGCACCAGGAGGTTATTGCACTGAATAAAAGCTGGAGATCATCCTTTTGAGCCAGTTCTTCCGCCGGAGACACAAAACTGCACAATTTTACTAAGATCTGAAAGAATAAGTCATTAAATATCTAACATTAACACTCCCTTCATTAGTATTTATGTACTTACAACAGAGAGTCAACAGAACCAAGATTTAAAAAAGAAACACACCAGCCAACAGGCAAGTGGGGACATTTTCATATGCTGACACTTTCTGGGCAGATACTCTAGCTAGTAATTGAGGGAACGACTCTCATCTTCATTTTTATAGAGCTGATATCAAAACACCTCACAAATGTTGTGTTTTCAAACCTAAAGTTTGAAGGGCATCTATCCTTTTCCAACGGTAGTTTCCAAGCTCCTTCCAACAAGGCTGATCAAGAACATGTGTGGGAAATTCTTTATAACAAGAGCTCTGTTGAAAACCTCAGAAAGCTGAGGCCGCTCAGATGAAGCCTCTGGTCTCCCTGGCAAATCTGCACGTACAGAAACACCTTCAATTACTCTTTAACTGAAGCAAATTACTCGGAGGGGAAACTGTAATAGTGTCAGCAAGCTAAGCTGGTTGATTTCCTACTTAAAGGAGAAAAAAAATAATGGAGATAGGAATTTAACTTAATCCATCTCAGCAGAAGACAGCAGTTTGTGAAGAATCAAACAAGAGTAAAATACAGCACAGAGATAAAATTTCTGGAGATTTCTCTCACAAAGCCTTTGCATTCTCTTTTGATATTTTATAACCCATTTTACCTTTCTTACCTGTACAAATACTTTCTGTAGCAGTGCTCGCCGCTCTGCGAGAGGTAGCTCATTCTGTGCTCCCCCAACTACCTCAGGCACATGTGGAAGGTCAAAAAACAGATATAGACATTTTACAAGTGTGGAAGGCACTGACATTGTAGTCATGCAGTCCACAGTTTTCTGGAAAGAAAAAAACAAAGGAAAAAACTCTTTCAGTATATTAATATTTTGAGAAAGTCACACTCATGTAATAGTTTGCTCAAATATTAGGAGAAGTAAAGAGCAAAGTAGAAGAAAATATGAAAACATCAGTGGGAAGAAAAGGCAAATTGGGGTGGATATGAACACACATGACATGGTGAGATATAAAGGCAGATCAGAGCAGTTCACTATCTTGGTTCATTGGACTCCTCCCACATTTTTTTCCCAAGCTCTCAATCAAAACTAACCTGTCCTGATGAAGCTAGTAAATTAATTGTCGTGAGCAGCATCCAACCTCTACTTGCTTCTTCACTTTGATTGACCTCCAGAAACTGGACTATGGCACGACTTGCGGCCTCTGTAAGGGGAAAAACGAAAAGAGAAAACAAACAAAATTTTGAAAAATTGCAGTGTGCAAAAATACACATGTTCTCAGCAGTCCAAACACTTAGCATGAACTCAGCTCCACCTCCATACTTGAAAACAGCGCTAGGTTCAGGCCTCCAGCCTCCAGCAGCACTCTTCGATACTCTTCCACATGCATTTGCAATTAATGAGATCACCAAAAATACATTTTTAGGTCATGTGCCATATTTTAACCCAGTAGGCATACTGCAATTACATGCAGCAATCTTCACTGAGTATTGCAGCCCTATCAAACATGATGCACCCTTTTCCAGATGCAGGAAACGACCACCGCTTATTGGTTTCAGCGGGAAAAATCCCATATTTTCTGGAAGGAGAGGTACAAAAACACAAAAGGAATAAGAGGCAGGAACAGAAAAAAGAAGAGTTAAGAGGAAGACAACAATCACCACATCCCCACCTTACATTTTTTAAAAGATTTAAAAGCAAGCAAATCATGGCTAAATATTATGCTCAAGTGATTGTTTAGAAAGTAAAATGGACATGCTAGAGCCAAGGTCCTTATCTTAGAATTCTATGTAAAATGCCAGAATTCATGGTAAAAACTGCTTTTCCAAGCATGTCTAGAGCCCAGTCAGCCCATATTAGGTGCCACTTAGCAGACTCCTTCTTTCTCCACTGAACATAGACCAAGAGAGGAAATTAGTGCCCAACTCTAAGCACGCAAAACAGTGCCAAATAGGGTATGGAGAGCCTCCCGTGGGCATGTTTGCAAAGAGCACTTGTGGAACACAGGTTTTTTTAGTCATTTTTCAAAAGTGAGCCTCAGAGGTTAAGTATGCACTTCTAAAAACGTTATTGGGCTGCTGGCATCATAAACGGCATAGCAGTCGAACACTATAAATAACCACTTCAAAACTGTCAGTCTTAATTAAACATTATCTAAAACACAGGCAGAATTTTCAGCGCAGGAAGAAACTCTCTTGCCGTCTGCCCTGAGCAAATTTGAGTGCACTACAGTTCACAATTCATCCCTGTCATCGATACTGGCCTTATCTTGATTTCTTCTACTTTTGTCTTGTGCTCCAGCAACCTTTCAGGGTTGGCGTATGGGAGGTTGCATCCCATCCATACCTCCTTAGCCCTTTAAGCTCTGCAGAAGTCACCTAACCAAGCCAGAAGATAGGAGCAGTTCCAGTTGCCTCGCTAGTAAGAGAGAAATATCAACCCAAACTGAGATGACGAAGTCCTCCTTGGCCCTGGATCCTAAACAGCGCAGTGCTGTCCTCACAGATGGGAGAGAAAAAGCAGCGGATGCTTCCGCACGATGCAATGAGGCAAAAAACAGGGAGCTGCTCATAGATAAGCCACTCAGCGGGGCCTGAGTTTAGCCCCACTAGCACCACTGAGAAAAGAAATGGTTTTCTAGGATCTCTTGGCAAGAGCAGTGTTGAGCCAAAACACTGCACTCCCCTTATCGAGGGCTTATCGACGGTATCAGCAAGAGGACAAGTTCCCAATATGCCAAAAGAGATAGAAACCTTCTCCTGGGTACCACTTAGGTCATACATCCAGTTTTTCATTATCCCAAACTTCGTTATGGCATAAATATGGCCTGAAAAGCCACTTATTTGGAGAGGTTAAGACCATTTCTTGAATTGCTACCCACAATTAACCCAAATGCACGTTACGCTTGAACAGGAAAGCAAACCCATGTTAAACTCAGCATAAAAGTGGCTCTGCTGATGCATGACAGAGCTAAACCACAGTGAAAACAAAAAATAAAAACCCACCATGAGATCAAGGGAATTTTGAAATGGACGAAATGAAGACAGACATTGTGAGGTGCAAAATGCAAATCAAAAGCACTTGATGTGGTTTTCTGCAGTGGTTAGACACGATGAAGATAAGCATCACTTTGGTCTCCCAAAGTGGTTTTAAACTGTGATAACAAGAGTCTTTCAACATTTCCGTTCAAGAAATGTGCAAGAAGCAGTTTTAGTAATTCAGTGAAATTAAGAAGAAAGAAAAAAAAAAAAGGGTAGAAGCAATAAATGGAAAAGTTATTTATGAAGGAAAGGAAGGATAAGCTTCATAGTCTAGAACTACAGTAAAATAAATACATTCAGCTTGAAGTATTGAATACTGTGACAATTTCACTCAGAGTGTCACAAACATGAAACGAAATGTTGCCTGAAATCAATAAGGTGGGACAAAACAGAGCTGAATTTAAAAGGTACCTAAAACAGTGATACCAGATAACAGTGCATGTGCCCATCATATACAAATGTGCAAGAAGCAGTTTTAGTAATTCAGTGAAATTAAGAAGAAAGAAAAAAAAAAGGCAAAAAAAAAAAGAAAGAAATTCCCAGCTTTTAATTTTGACTTTCTTCTTTTTTAGTACTCTAAGGGTACGTTTGTATAAAAGAAACAACTACATTGAAACAGTAGTCGAGCACAAAGCTACAAGTGCAATATTAAGTGACTACTGATGATAGGAGGCTGGCACCGTAATTCCTGAATCATGAAATACTGTTCTGAGAAAACTACTACAGTTTGCCAAGAATAACCGAGATGTGTCATAGCTACTGGCACAAATATTCAAAAGCCTGATGAAAAAAGTCACACTGTGCTCCATTAAAAGACAGAAAAGAAAAAAAAAAAAACACTTTGTGTACCATGTATCATAGCACATTCCCAAATATAAAATACTGCTGACAAGTTTAATGCTTTGCAGATAAAATGTAAATGTTCAAAGGTTTTTTTTTCCCCCCACGTCAACTGCTTAAAGTCAATTGCTGATAACATTTGCAGGAAAAGCTTCTCTCTAAAACTTTTAAAAACATATGAGGAGATGTGATTACATGTTAATAGGCAATCATCATTTTTCACAGTATACAAAATGAATACAATCTTAGCAAAAACAGAGAGTTCATTCCATATATACAATGTTACATCTCTAAAAGCTTAGAGACTTGAAACTTCCTCTGGTATCTGAATGAGAAATTGTGGTTTTCTGTGTCTACATGTGTTTTTTCTTTTTCCCAGCTCTACCAAAATTATTCTTAGCCACCTCAGAAGCTGTTCTTTCAAACATAAGAGCACTCTTATAGACCATTTCTTCCCCCAAATACGACAAGAAGAATAGCACAACAAATCTAATATCAGGTAACATAAAATTTCATGGCAGCAAAGGTGTAACGAGCTTCCCAGGCCTCCCCAAAAGGAAGAGCTAATTCTCTGCCTTAACTTGGTCTTTCATGTTGTAATCTAAAGCGTGCAGGGTTCCTATGGTATTGAAATTTATATGCTATGGTAGTTAACATACAGAGAGGTTGAGTTAGATAAGCACTGGGTCTCCCCAGTGAACACCCTTCTATTTAGCAAACCAAGGCACTGGCTTGTAAGACACAATGCATTGTTATTCAGCATATACTAAGAATTAAAATAAAACATGATTCACACGAGGTTAAAGTAATTAGACAAGGGGCATAAATTGGGCTTAGATGTAACAGAAACCCATTCTCTGGCTTGAACAAGCTGCAGAGGTTCACCCAGCAGCTCTCCATTAATTCGGGTTTTCACATGGTATTGTGAATCAGAAGAAAACAGGAACTGTATTAATTCACACACAGCTGTGAAAACTGCATGGTAATCCACCATTTAGTTTTTCTTAGCATTTTCCAAGCAGTATTTTAAGCCAGCATGGTCTCAAAGCAAGCTGTTATTAACATTTATCAGGAGGAAGGAGAAATTGCCGACTTTCATGAGCACATGCAGACTGCCAAAGTACATTTGGTTAAATCAGGTTTATTCTTCCTTTATTCACTCCCTTAAGATGTTCTCTGTGCATCAATTTATCTCACATTTCACAGCTTTGAGTGAGAAAATGGGATAAATTTAAAACCTTTGAGAAATAATACCATTGTAATGCAAGAGGTATTTCACTTTTTTCTTAAATAGCCTAAGTTGGATAATGGATAAACTTTTAGTCCTGTTCTTGCAGGCAGACTTTTCATTAATAGCACATCTGCACCCCTCCAGATCTTGAAGCAGAAGACACACAAAATAAGTAATTATCCAATTTCCCTATTGTACAGAAGCACTTTCTGTAACAAACCGATAGCGATAAAGCATGTACCATTGAGGAGTATAATTAATCATCTAGTAATGAAAAGCTATTATGCATTTTCAGTCTTTCTGCACTTCAATCCGCCAATAATCACAGTATTTTGAAGTTAAAAACAAAAGAATAAGTTGGGTAGCAAAATTACTTGACACTAGTGACAGACAAAGATTAACAGTTCACTGATAAACGCACAGAAGGTGACACAAGACATTACTCATGTTATAATGGGATGTAAAGAAGCTGGAGAAGGAAGGTTTCCCCCCACCGATACCTCATGCTCTCCTTTTGGGAGTCCAAGGGTGATTACCATTATTCACCACACTATATATTAAATCTTGATCTACTTTTTAAAATTTGGTTAAGGCCTGTTGGCTGAACAGACAATTCTATGCGCTGGCATTAAAATGGAAATAATTTCTGCAAAAGTATATGATAAAGTTTAAAAGTAATTAAAATTCTGACAAAAACCCCAATATAACCCTCAAATATATATAACTCTCAAAGTCCCAATATTCTACAGATGCTGGAACTCAATAACCCACAAAGCCTAGCAATTTCATCAAAATAGAAGGCAGAATAAAAATTTTAAGTGAACCTGAAGTTTGCAAGTTGTATTTTTTTTTTTTTTTAATACTAGGGGAAAAATGTTGGAGGGATGAACACTGAACTACCTTGGAGCAATTAGACAGAGACATAGCTGAAGTAATAAATACCTAAACACGTAAACAAGATGCCACAAGGCATCAAATTTTCCTCAGGAAAAGAAGTTCAGATGAACACCTCCTGCAGCCATCACTGCTAACTGGATGTTCCTTTCCCTAAATACTTAGTGAAAAAGCTATTTTACTCTTATTTACCCACAGAGAACAGGCTTTGTCTACTCTTTCTGATTAGCCATCTGGAGTGCTCTGCTGTTATTCACTCTACTGGAAATGGAAAGAAAACGTAATTGGCACAGTTTGTGACTCCTGACTTAACATGTAACAATTTGTCTTTTCCAGCTCAGTATTTCCTTATTTACCACCAGATCCAAAACGTGAACATAACTGAGAGCTAAAAAATATTTACAAGACAAAAATATGCTATTATTCGGAAGTGCTACTCCTTCCATATAACAATACTCTGGGAAGGCTAATGAAAAATGCTTTCTCAGCTCACCATCATGCAAGGCAGGTTTTGCCACATTAAAGGTTCAAGAAAGAACCCATCTCCTGCTGACATTTTGTAAACAGACCAGAAGAGCTATCCAGTAACTCATCCTAAGTTTAAGGTTTGGGCCCCAATGTAAGGCTTTTTGCACTTTCCATCTTCTTATTTGTAGCTGTGCCTGCACTAAAGCAAAATGCTCACATTCCAAAAATGCGCATACCTGAGCAACAGCACAACCTGCGGAGGAAACAGCTTGTTTCCCTCTCTCTCACTGCACATAACATCTCTGGTACGAGGATTTGAGTTGCGGTGCCTGTGGACAGCAATCCTACTGTAGGACCCCAAATCTGCCCCCGAGACTCAGACCGCGCTTGGTACCTGTGGACTTATTTGATGCTCTCCGACGAATCTCCGTCACCATCAGTCGTGACACTTGGGTAGTAAACTGCAGGAGGTCAGAAAATTTTTCTGTCATTGTACTTGGAGGAGCATTTCCAAACACCTAGAAACAAGAGAAAAATATGTACATTTAAAAATATATATCAGCTGAGAAAGAATGAAAAAGACTGGCAAGCAGAACTTCTCTGCTAAGAATTTTTTTTTTTTTAAAGTGTCAATGCCCCAAAGCCTCACAAGTCCTAGGCACCCCAAAGGCCATTTCTTTCTTGAGATCCTCCTTAACAACAGCAATAGTTACTGATTTTTTTAAAAAATTTTGCTTTCCTGCTTCCTCAATGCTACCCTTATAATTTAAAAAAATGTAAGAGTATTTCCTAAAAACATTGCATTTACACATAGTGAGTTTCTTTTATGATTATAAGTACCTTAAATAATTGTCATTTAATTCCAGTAACATAATTCTTCATGACTAAATATTGAATTTGATCAGTAAATAAATCATTTAAGCTGAAATACATTTAAAAATGAGAAATTCTTTAAGTCTGTGGTACTGCGTAACTTATAGTACAGGTCATTCTCTCAAAATGCATTAGATGACTTTTTAAAAAATGTACTTTCCATGCAAGACTCTACTCAAAGTCGTCTCCAACCACATACCTAACAGCCTCTTTCTACTAAAATGGTCTTCTTAAATCCACAATGTTAGATGTTGCTTAATAAGTGAAGCATGCAAACCAAAAACTCAACTTTAAGTAGTCATTTCTCAAACTCTAGAATCATCACTTGCGTCAGTGCTGAATAAACCAACATAGGCTGAACAGTTGACTGATCTCAACACTTTTCTGTCTGAATCTTTTTTTTTCCTCTTGCGGCTAATTGCATAACCTGCAGGAATGTCCCTGACAAGCCAGGATGTGCAATAGCTTACAATATTTTTCTGACAAAATTTCAGTTCAACTCCTTATGTTTGCATCTTAGGACAAGGACACAATGTACAGCAGCACAAATCATCTGGATGCTCCAGCTGTTTTAGCCTCCTTTGCTTCCTCTGCATCACCTGAGGCTTAGTAATGTAGCCAAAATATCAATACACTTGGCCGAGGTCATCCTTAAGCCTGCACACCATCAGGGAAAATCACAGTATCAGCCAGAGATGCAAGATATTTGGAGTATTGAGTTACCAGGGAACTTCAATATTATTGAAAGAAACGAAAAAGCTGGAGATTCAGAGTAACCTGATTTTAATTTGACCCACTCCCTTCCCTCAGTATTAATTGCTCTGGTGCATTATAGAATAGCCAAAAGAGTCTCCACTCTTCTAGGCAGTCTAAGAAAAACACTTTGCTGGGATTACCAATTAAGTATTATTCTCCCATATGGAGAAGCCCCAGATTCCCCTAAATGGTTCCCGAGAACAGGGCTATTTCCTGTCCTAAGGTGGCCTCAAAGTGCTATTAGACTGCAGGAAATGTGGGCAGCAAAAAATTGCAGTGAATGGCAAATGAGGTGAACTGGTTGTGACTTTTTTCTCTCAAGTATTAAGTTTGCACTATGTAACACAAGTGTCTGAATTAGTATTTTGGCATATACTTTGATTAAAGGCTCTGAATTAATAATAATAATAACAATAAATAAAAACAGTAATAAATCATCTTTTAAGAAGGCAAAGCATAGTTCTTGCAAGAAAACTTAAAAACTTGCTTTGAGGCCACTTATTCAAAAAATCATCCTCATCTCATCTACTTTTTGGTATCGCCAAAGCTTTACTACAGCCTGGTAATAAAGTGCAGCAAGCTGCCATGCTGCTGCGAGGAACAGTGTTCACAGGGCTCGCAGAGCTCTGAGGGAGTCTCTGGAATGCTTTTCCAGAGGGCAACTCTTTTGTGAGTGATGTGCTGATTTAGCTTTTTATTAATACGTGAGTCATCCTTTCATAAGCTTTTCCCAACAAAGCAGAGGGAGAAATTCCCTGCAAACTCATTCATTGCTGTAAGCAACAAGATGCTTCGAACTCTGGAGTATTCGGGATGTGCTATATCTATAAACAGAAATAAGTTACAGGTGCTTTAGCTGCTCTGGGTTTACTGATTGATAATTCTAAAAAAGAAAAAAAAACTTGGAAAAAATCTGGAACTGCTATTCATACAAAATTTTGAGTAACTTTCAGACCAAAAAAAAAAAATCATCAGTCATACAAGGTTAAACAACAGAGCAAGGAAAATTGTCATATTTAAAATTGACAGATACAGAAAATATTCTTATGGGTTATTTGAAGCTTGTGTTTATCTTACTCATATGCCAAGTACATTCATAGCAGTTGGTTATGTAGGATGCGAAGGAGGTTTTTTTTTTTTTTTAAATATGTATTTCAAAATCATTTTAAATGTTTTAAACAAAAGTATTTCTCACAGCTTTCCCAGAAGTAAATCTCATTGTACAGCTCCTGTCTTTTACGACAGGCCAAAAGGTGAGATGTGGGTTCCTTTTGTAAAAAACATCACTTAGAAACCTGTTTGTATGATCAAAATAGTGTACATTCAGTAAACTGACACTTCTTTCAAAACTATTGCCTGGTTTTCATACCCTTCCCACTCCACCCACTCACCAAAGGTTCCTATAAGCTAGTTCCTTCTTTACAGACACAAAAAAATCTTGATCATAAAAATAAACAAGTCAGGTCCCTAGAGGCCTAAGAATTAGACCTTTGTCCTACACAAGAAAAAGTCTCAAGCTTCCTGTTAAACATGCGCAGCTCCTTCTTTCAACAGCTCCTGACTCCATATACAACATATTTCGCAGTCTATGTCAAGATGCAAAACAAAACTTTGGTCTGAGTTCCCTAGTTCACTTGGAGTTTTCTCCTCATAACACAGATATCCATTAAATTAACACAATGTTTTTAAAGTGCACCACCATGGACTCCACTGGAGGCAGTAACCCAGAAAGTAGTTACCTCACTTAAACCTGTAAAACAGAATGTGCAACTGCAATGAAATGAGAGATTCGGTGACTTACTTCGAATTATTGGAATCAAGGAGCACATTTGAAAAATGAGAAAATTTCAAAAAAGAAGGCCTGACTTGCATTTCCTTTCAGTTAAAGTAGGTCTTCTGAGGTGACTTTCCTCTCTGATTCAGGGTGAATCCAGATTTACTAGACCTCCCACTAAAAATTTCACACAAAATTCTTTCAAAAGTGAAATATTCACCCTTTCCTATTTTTTATTCCAATCAGTTTCTGAGTGTGTCTTTGCAGAGTTGCCCTACAATGCTAGAAAGACTGTTCCAAAACAGTTTGTAGCATATACAGTTTATACTCTAGAAAACCAAAGCTGTTTAAACCTAGGAAGTCACTGAGAGATTTACACGTAAAGCTCCAGAATAAGGTGGCATGAATTAGGCACACAGCAAAAACACACAAGTAGCAAATGGATGCAAAAAGCGAGGCAATAAATAGCTGAAACTGCAATTGCTTAGTGTCCTGATCTCAGGAAGACAAAATGCATTTGTATGAAAGGCAAGGGAAAAAAATCCCCCTATAATAGAGGGGATAAGATCTGACTGACCAAGAAGAATCCATTTTGTTTGTGGTAAGCTACATAATTTGGGGAGAAGTGATAAAGATTATCAGTGGCTGCAGAGAAAGGAAGTGAAAGAGCACAGATAATACCTTTTTTTGTCACCAGGCCAGCATAAGATTCAGATTTAGAGAGGCTGGAAGCCAAAAAGACAACATCTGGCAACAGCCTATGTTTGTTGCAAAAACAACAGTTCCCAGAATGTCACAGATTAAAAATAGCCAGACTTTGAGAACGGTGATGTTAAAAATTAAAATCAGGAAGCAAGAGAGGAGAGGGAGAGAGAAAACCACAGATAATACCCAAAAAGACAAATATTAGGCAAGAACAGAAGTACAGGCGTCTTCAGCACAGAGTTCACCTGAGGAAAAGAAGGAAACAAAAGGTTCTCCAGGGCTTGGAGAAGGAAAAGAGCTCATCGACAAAATGAGATGATATATGAACAGTGAAAGAGAGATAAGGAGAATCTTTGGAAGCAAAAAACATGAAAACAAAGAGGGAAATGGGTTTTAGGAGAAAAGAGCACTCGGCTAAGTAGTCAAGATATGTTTCAACAGGTACAAATGGCAAGTAGCACACATCTCTTCAAGGAATCCAAATGGTACCCGAGACTACATAGGCAAGTGCTGATTTTCAGGGAGCAGAAAGAAAACTTGGGGTTGCTCTTTTTTGTTTGTTTTGTTTTGACTTTTTGGAATGCTAGAAAAAATAACACTCTGAAAGACAGTGAGCGGGAACAAACAGTGCAAAGACATTGTGACAACTATAATTAGGCTTGAACAGAGTCAACGGAGGGACAAAGAATTAGGACTAAGCCAGACACTGGCATAAAGGGGAAAAAAAATAGCAAAAAAAGGAAAAAAGAGGGGAGAAGCAATGGAAAAAAATAAGAAGCGATCGTTTTCATCTTTAAATCCCTGTCAGAGCCTAGGAAAAGGTGCTGTACATGAACAGGACGTGCAGTGCTGCAGTAGTTTCTCTCAAAACCAGGTATAGCATCAATCACAATTTCCACAGATACAGTGCTACAGAAATTGAATCATTGCAAGGGCCAGGAAAGAACTACTTCCCTCCTTGTGGTTTACAACCAGCTGCCTACATGAGTACGGTGGGTACATTCCCTTTCGGAACCATCAGCTCCATGTAACCACCAGGGGGAGAATTCCAAGCATAAGTGCATCAAAATAATACTCGCCAGCTCAGGCCCAGATTAAGATTCCACTAGGCTAATTTGTAAAATCAAATTAAGAAAGCCCATGACTAAAAGGCATATAATTCAAGCAGATAAATTAAAGAGGAGGCAGGACAACCGAGCTTACTGCCCCCAGACTTATACAACAGGCTACCCGTAGAACTAGGAATAAGACCTAGGGCAACAAAATGAGATTTATGGGGTACATCCACTAAAGCATGCTATCCAGTAGGCTGAAAATCCTATTAATACTATGCATTGACTAGGATTAATTTTTCTATACAGCTTGTAACCAGTTCAATGTATAACATCATCAAAAGCAATGAATTCAAGAAAATATCAAACTAAAGGGGAAGTTGAATTTGTTTTCTTATCAAATTTCTGCACTTTAGTTTATTGATGATTCCAGGCCTCCACAGCAGTACATACAGACTTGACAAAACCAAACAGCTTCATGAACAGGCACTGTGGTAACAGTAGTAATAATAATAAAAAAAAAACTACATATATGCCTAGATATCTATTTCTCAAGATACTTCTCAAGCTTTCATTTATGAGATTTTCCTTTATGGGCTCCTCAAAAATCCCTCTTATCCAAGAAGAGGGGGACTAACACTCAACATATGTGGCAAAAGGGCTAGGCTACAAGGACAATCAGAATAAAGAATTTATCACAAGAGAAAATTAAAATAGTTCTGCCTGTGTAGCCTGACAAAACACAGTCTGAAAGGAGATATTATGACTGCTGTCTCTAAAAATGTATCTGTGGAGTAAATGCCAAGGAGGAAGAAGAGTTATTTACGCCCAAGGACAGTGCTGGCACACAAACAAAGTGCTATAAACTTGCTATGAATAAATTTAGGTTGGAAATCAGCTCTGAAAGATGAGAATAAAGACTGCAGCAGCAGGGGGACTTTACCCTGGAAAAAGTCTCATGGTGTAAACTCAGTTTTCCACATTCTGGGTATGACTCTATAATAGAAACAAGCTCTGCAAAAAAGCTCTGTGGCAGTCTGCATGCCACTGTAGATTGCACTTCAGAAAAAGTGATAATAGAAGGAAATCTCCAGTGGGGAATTTATCCACTAACACAATGCTGCATGAAAAAAGGGAAAATAAAAGGAAGCCAAAGAAAGAATAACTTCTGTTGTGCAAGAACTGAAGGTCTTGGAGATGCAAAGAAAGCCAAGTCAATTCCAGTAAAGAAATCATCTCTTATGTATGCTCCAGCTTACTCTGTTGAACACCGGCAGCATCATGTAAAGTTTTTCCTCTTGTTCTTTCTGGGTCATGTGCCGCGGAGGATGGCAAAGCTCTGTGAAGAGGCGACGCAGATGCATGAGCCCCAGCGCGTTGTCCTGGGGGCTGCACTCCTCCTGCCGCGGCCGGCCCATGATCCGCTTCACCATATTCATCTTGGCTGTCTTCTGGAAGCGTCCTTCTACCCTGTGCAGAAAGGAAAGCAAGCACCTTGAGCACTGCAGATTCAAACATTATCCCAATATGCTTTAATATATACCTGCATCCCATTCCATACTAAGTATCACACTGAAATTAAGAGCATAGGATCATTTTATGCAATAAAGATTGATTGGTTTGTGCCTGGAAGATTTCAAGCTGGGAACTTGAGAAAGAAATTCATCTGATATCCTTCAGCACACAGCACAATTGACAAGACTTAGAACAGCATAAAATGCTTTGGCATTTTGTATAAGTTACTTTTTGATTTTTTTCAGTGCATATCAATACTCTATCAAATACTAGGGAAAACACTATCTACATATTGCAAGGTATTATCAAAATAATTCTAGAATATACTTGGAAAAATCAAGTACTCTAAAATCAAAACAAAAAGACGTAAAATCAAATCAGACAGGCATGCAAGCTCCCTCAGATGTTTGCTTTGCCATACAAAAACATGCTTAGGGTTTTTTTCCAAGCTTCCCTTTGCAAATCAACTAGGCTACCCAAAGGAGCTATTATTCATCTCACATCTGTTGTCTGGGTTGCAGGATGATCCCTTGGCACAAGGGATGCAAGCACAAGGCTCTTAAAACATCTTGTTGATGTGAAACAATATCTGTATTTAGCCCTATATTACCTTTTTTAAGAGGAACACAGAAAAAAAACTCTGAATTTGAGACCAAAGTCTGTTAAGAAGCATCTCGGAGAAGAACTGTGAGGATCAGAGCAGGTAAAACTCTCAACCAATGCATCCACTTGGAGACTGCAGCAAAAGCGACTACTATCACACTTGTAGGGAAGTAGGAGAACAATTTCAGCTCCATACAGGAGTTCACAGAGATCAATAATGGATTTATAATGGCCACCTTTCCAGGTGGAAAGGCTGTTGAAAAACTGAAGAAGGTCAGTAAGAGCTATAAAATCTATTCAAGAGATTACAGCATGCCTTACAGCTAGGGACTTAAAGAACTTAATCTATTCAAATTATCGAAAACTGACTATGGTCAGTTATCAAAAGGAGAAATGATGATTCCAGAGGTGCTGTGATTACAGTGATGGAGAAAAAACACCACTTACTAAAGAGCTATTAAACCTAGGGAAAAAGTCACAAGGAAAGATAGTGGTTGGGAATTAAAGGCAGAAAACAAACAAACAAAAGATGATCTGCAAACAAGGAATGCATTTTAATTGGGAGAATAACTAACCATCAGTGAGAAGCATTAACTCAAGAGACACCCCCTTTCTATGAACCAAGGCAAAATATCATTTTGGATTATGTATCAAATGCTAATTTTTCTTCACTAAGCTTGTTAATATGCAAGAAAAAAAAAAGGTAATTTATAAAGCCTGATGCTAACAAAGATCTTAGTATGATATTAAAACCAATATATTAAATGAGCAGTCACTTAAAAAGCCAAACTTTTCTCATGTGCAAACCAGAACCTGTCAGCCCATGATGGAAATTCTCATTAGCCTTTCACACTTTAAGAGAAAGGAGGTAAAACTGGATAGTTTCTTTTAGTGTATCATTCCTAAGGGATAACACAGGTAACAGACTTTACACTAGGAAGATTCACACAGTTAAAAATGAAACAGCAGAATTCCTGAAGTAATGCCAAAGCTTTTCAGAATATTTCCTTTGACTTAATTCTCCTACTGTGTTTAATAATAAGTAAATTAATCAAAACTCAAAATAGAACATTTTATCAGAGCTAAAAGAGCTAAAAGTTCACCTTTAAGCAGCAGAGAAAAAAGTTATTTTTCATTTTGATAAAATCTTTTAAAGAGCAGCATTTTTATACCTATCAAAAAAGTAGAGAACTTTAAAGACAACATGTTAAATGAGCATTGTAATTGAATTCTCCATTGCTACAGATTTTGCTGCACTAGTGAGTCTTTTTTTATGCCACAACATCCCATGATGGACTTTCAACAAAAAAACACATCCTGGAGTTTGCATTGGTTCAACTACACTAATGGGGTCACAGAACTAAGGATTTTCTTAAAGTTGGAGGAGTCCAGTTAAACACAACATAGTAGGGCCGAGAGAAGAATGGATGCAGTAGCATGTGAATAAAACCCAAATTTGTTTCATTTGATATCTCTTCAAAGCAGCCAAAGGCACTATACAATCAACATATTCCATCTGTATGTTTAATTCAATATGAACTCTAACTCAAGAAAAGCTTCCTAGAAGACGCTGTTTTGGGAAGATCCCATCCTGTGACGCGTTCTCTCCATTGATATGGCTCACAGACACACAGACAGAGTGAAGATGAGACTATGTTATTTGTGATCTGCCCAGCCTTTTCACTATTTTTTTCCCTGTATTCTCAGTCTTCAAAGCCATGTAAAGTCTGCCCTCAATAGTCAAGAGAAATGAAATTTAGGCTGCATAGCTATTTCAAGGTGATTAGATCCCATTCATAGAAGTCATCCAGAACCTTCCTTCTGTCCTGAGGCCAGCATGAGCTCCACATCTCCCAAAATGTTCTCTACACAACTCGAAGGAATTCTCTCAGATTTTACTTCCTCTCATTCACATACAGCAGTTTGTTGTTGTTGCTACTATCACAGTGCAGAACATCCATGGAAAACCAGGGAGGGTAGCAGCAAGTGCCCAAACTCCAGCATTAAGCCCAAATCTTAAAAGTGTGAGAGGGCTTATTCACCATCTAAACTGGGTAAAGCTGCCTTATTTATGAAACTGCGTAACACAATTCACTTATCCTAAGAAAATACTGTAAAGTTTAAGCTCATCCAGTATTAAAATCCTAAAATCTTGGATTAAATTGGTTAGAAACACCGCACTAAGAAGTGCTACAGATAACTGCCAAGTAAACAGATTTGCATAGTGCTACTACTACATCCTACTGAACAGTTTGAATTTGGGTTTTCCTTGATTAGGATTAGGCTTGCACTTAAAAACAATATTGGAAAGTGTCTTTGCTTTTGCTGCTTTTGTTTTTGCAAAAGCTTTAGGCATACTAAGTGATCGGATCTGCTCATTCTTCAGTGACCACGCAAGGTAGGGCTTGAATCCAGTGATCTCCTGAAGGACAAAAATGGCTTATTCAAAGTTTTTAAAAACTCAGAAGGTGAGGAAAACCTGTCTTAAAATGGCTTTTACAGCTTTAATTTGGCCCCACCATATTAAATGGTACTGTATATATTACAGTACTAACTTTAAATATACCCTGACCAGGCTTCTGTCCCCATGGGGCCAAGGCAGACGCCAGCAGCCAGGGCGGATGGTGCTCGCTCCACGTGCGGCTGCTCACCAGGTCATTACGCCGTCACGTCTCCCCACAGGACACTGCACTTTAGCTCCAGAGACCTGGGCCTGAAACCCACCCTGCAAACAGGGCAACGCGTTTCCACAGGGGTTCACCCACCCCGCTCGGTGTTACCACGGGGGCTGTTAGGTGCCCTTGTTCCCACAAAGCTCCGAGGTTGACCCACCCTGCTCGGTGTTACCACAAGGGCTGTTGGGTGCCCTTGTTCCCACAAAGCTCCGGGGTTCATCCACCCTGCTCGGTGTTACCACAAGGGCTGTTGGGTGCACTTGGTCCCACAAAGCTCTCCCAAAAATCTGCCTCATGGAGCGGCTGTGCTGGCAGCCTCGGATTCGCAAGCAAGACACAGGCGGCACCCATGTGGCACGTGAAGAGCAGCCATGCTCAGTAGCCAGGATACCTCGTTTAGGCAACCCTGGAGAGCAGGCAACGCCACATGGCACCTCATATAACTCAACCCCTCCTGCCGCCTCGAGCTGTACCTGTGAGAGAAGTGCTTCCTCCCTGCCCAGCCATCATGTCAACCACCACATTGGCAGTCAGGCAGCCCACTCTCTTCTTCTTTTTTTTTTTTTTTTTTTAAAAAAAAAACTTACTAATAATATCAAGTTATTTTGCAAGAGCAAACAGAGAAAGCGGAAGCTCTGTCACGCAGCATCACACTGTTAGGCACGTGCTTCCTTGGGGAGGGTGGGAACAGCTGGATGCTCCACATCGACCTTTTTTGCCACTGGAACTAAAAAGAGTAACTGGCAGCAGTCGTGGTGAAGAGTTGATTCATTAATTGGTGAAAAAGTTAATTCTACACCTATTATTTCCCTCCACACTACGCCTGTCACTTCTAAGATTTCCTCCCAGATGTAGTTGCTATGAGCACTTCAAAGACAAATATATCTACTTTCTTATTAAAATGGGCTTTGTTGCCTCTTAGAAAGAAAGAGCAATTCTATAGACAAAAACACGAGCAGGGAGGGAAGCGGGGAACAAACCTGCTGTCCCTCTGCCCCTCAAACAAAAGCTCACCACGTATGTACGAGGGAAATCATACCTGAGAAAGAACCACGTCGATTAATTCTCCCCAACTGACCTAATGAGCACACGCTCATTGGGGGAATATTGCCTAGACCTATTAGACTGAAGCTGAAGTAAGGCCAGCATGCCGATTCAGTAGTGAAAAATGCTTATTCCCACACTAACTTTCCATCAGGTCGTCTGGTTAAAACAGGAATGATTTTATCGAGAAATCCTCGCAAAAGGAAGAAACCTCTCACTCCCAGCTTTTCATATGCCAGAGGATTATTAATTAAGGAAGCATGCAAGCAAGGATTTGTGATCCCATAGTATATTATTGCAGGGATTTTTCCCTCTTTTGCACTCAAGTATTTTGAAAGTAGAGTTATTTAAAGATACTATTCTTTTAGTATTTGCAACATTAGAACTGCTACTTTTATAGTTAAACCAGCCATAACACCTCGCCATCGATACAAACAAATGTTCTCAATACTTTAATAAATATCCTAAGTTCTTAAAGAGAAGAGGTCAGTAAGACAGACAAAAATACAAAGTATGGACTAGCAGTCTTATTTCTAGGCCCATTTCCCACAAATAATTAATGGCAGTGATACAGAATAGCAAGTGCTGACAGTAGTTTTTCTGTGGCTTGTACTGTCTTGAAGGTTAATGTTTTATACTCACTGAAATGGAACAGCAACAATTAAATAGCAGTGATACTTTTGACCTACAGTACCAGGATGGAGGAAAATCATCTTGTTAAAAAAAATGTACATATATATTTAGTACCACCTTAATATCTTAATATAACTCAATTTCATTGTCTATAAAGTTTTCGCATTTCCTTGTGTTCAAACACAAAAATTAAGTTCTGCTTTTTGCTTCTGCACATAGCCTGACTTTATTCTGTCAAAATAATATTTAGCTTATGTTGAGGCAGTCAACTCCACCACCGCATTTTCCAATTCTTTAATTATTAGTAACATCAAACCCCTGTTTTCAAAAATTACTTCCAGGAAATTAACGTACCTCCAAGCTACATACCTCGCAACTCCCAAGCACAAAGGCTCCTAAAGAAGTGTAGATAAGTATTTCGGGATCATATTTAAATCCCCTAGCTTTTTTAAACCAGCAAAGACTGACAAGCCAGTTTTACAGAGAGACAAGAAGGTAGAAAGCATGAGCACGAGGGCCTTCTGTTCCTAACAGGAGCAACGTTGTTTATATAGTATCAAGCATATGATTCTGGCTGGATCCTGATAAGATTACAGTTGACTTCCTAAATCTTTATTTAGCAGGGATGAGCCACTAGATCTGTCACCAGCATGTATGCAACTCTCAGTGCTGCTTTTCTGTAAAGCAAATAAGTACAGTATACAATGAGGCGTGTTATGACTCACATATTTCAGCTCAGAAATAAATCGGTAATCAAGCTGGATATTGCAAATGTCCACAAAAGTCAGCAAAAGTAAAGTAAGCTGCCAGAAAGGTTACCAGAAGGCCATTTATACTGCCACATGTACTAATTTAGGGTTTCTTTCATTTCATTTGCTTGCAGTACGTGTTTTTAAGCTAAAAAGAAATGAGTCCTTTTTTCCTCTTGAGCTACCACACACTACTCCGAACAGAAACAAAAGGTAATTCTGCTTTTATAAACATTTGAATAAATGCATCAATTATTTGTTTAAAACTGCTCTTGTCATGGAAATTTCACAAGTGATTTCGCATTACAGAAGTCAAATACATGCGATAATGTGGCAGCCTATGTCTGACAGAGTAGTTTTTGAGGCCATCATATATAGCCCTTCACCTCCTCATAACACAAACACCCAAAAACTAGTTCATCAGATTATCTGAAATCCACATACAGTTGCACACTTCTATACAGCTTTGTTTGTGAAGTTTAAATAAGTCTAATGGGTTCAATTCCACATAAACCCAGACTCGATTTCCAAAGACCAGCTTGTATTTGCTAGCCATGAAGATACCTCTGAGTGTTCCCTCCAGAGCATTTTCTTAGAGGGGGGAGATATATATATTAATTCCAGAAAAAGCTTTTAAATCATTTGTGACAAAAAGAATGTATTGCCGTTGGCTGAGGGCCAAATAAAACTCTTCATTTATAAAAGCAGCCTGGCTGCCTTAGGAGGTGAGAAGTAGTCATTTCAAAACAAATTCTGACAGGCGTTACTGACCCTACGGATGGATTTGATCAAAGTAGTGGCTCTGTAGAGATTTTAACCTACAAAGGAAACACTTGTGTTAGCACATTCCATCCCTTTTTGACGTCTTACAACACCATCTCAAGATGGAAACTCAGCATTGACTTCAATGAAAACAGCACACGAGATTTCATCGTGCAAAAGCCTCCAGCCCTTCAAGAAGGGCAAAAGAGACCATCGAAGAGAGGAACCTGATACCTGAAGAGACACACAAAAGTGTGGAGCTCAAAAAAACAAACAAACAAACAAAAAACCCAGCTGGAAGGAACGCGCAAGTGGGCAGGAGCGCAGATGCAAAAGATTATGAGAAAAATAGAAGTGATTGCTCTACTGATATTCCTTTGGGAGAATTGTTTCGTTAATATAAAAATAATGCCTGATAGGCTAAAGTTCAACCTTAAGGAGTAAAATCTTGAGTTTTCAACTGTTCTGTCTGGCTAGATTACTAATCTGCAAGCTACTTACGGAAACTTAAATTTACCTGATTAGTGCTAATCTACAATTGGACACTCTTGCAATTAGCCATCCTCATCCACAAGAACTGGCTATCAAGATACAATTTAAAAAAAACTTTCATTCAAACAGCAATTAGCCATCCTCATCCACAAGAACCTGCTGTTAAGTCACAATTTAAAAAAAAAAACTTTTTTTTTTCCAAATGATACAAGCATCATTACAGCTACGCACACCTAAAGCTTAGAAGCATATCTGAGGAAAGCACTACCTGCTGAAACATCATTCTGTTCTTAAATGTACAATCGAAGAATTGAAACACCTCGAAACCATTTGCAACTCAGCAAAAATAACTTGAAAAGGAAGAATCATAGATACCACATGTGTTATTCATTATTGGAATATTAAACCTAACGCTTATAAATCAAAAACTGTACTTTAAACTATGAACTCTACCAATTAACAATACCTACTAAGCAGTGCTCCCATTAAAAAGAGATCCAATTATGAAAAAGTCACAGCTATAATTACTCAGAAGTTGTTTCCATAATTTTGTAAAAATAGGTAACAACTTGTAAAAACCAAACCAACACAACAAAAATCACAGGTGATTTATTTGCTCAATATTTATGGAGAGCAAGTTCTAATTAAGGAGCTCTCACCACATTCCTGGGTAAAATATCTCGAGCATCTTTGAACACCATTCTTGTTTCTTTTTGGTTTTGTTTTGTTCTCAGAAAGGCCTGAAAATTTGCATTAACTGGACAAACAAAATGCCAGTTACAGCCTGTCAGGGATAGAGCCAAGCTGAAATTTTCCTTTGCCAACCTGAACTGCATGGTAATGACTAAGTCATGTCATTCAGGGCAGGAAATCTTCCAAGAAACCCAACAAATATTTTAAATAGAAAAAAAGCGTAATAATAACAATAATAATAAATCTGGTATCTGAAAAAAAATGTGTGCTTGGTTAGCAAGCAGACATGAACAAAGCCATATAAAATAAGCATCCCAGAAGGAAGTTCTTGCACTAGCAAGTAAATAAGCAAGATAAAAAACCCTTTCCAAAAAAGTTATTCTGCTAGAATTAGCAAGGAGCCATTATGATGAACGGGGCAGAAAGCTCCAGTCCACAAAGACAGGTAATAGGGAGGATGGAAAGATGTGTTCAATAATTACCATAATAATTACAATCACAAACACAGCACTGAGACAATTAACAAAAAAGGCCACCAGATTTTTTACACAGGGCATGGGATTACAAAAAGTGGGTCCATATTTCCTCTGTGTGTGTCCAAACCAAGGCAGAAACTTCCCCTATTGCTGTGAAAAAATAGTTTTATGCCCAGAAGAGCAGCAGCAGCTTCTGCCTTTTGTAAATTTACAAATGAAAGAGCACTAAGTGGAACTCATGGCACCTGCAAATGCCAAATTCATAGGGCTGCCCTTGTTTCATAACATAAATGAGAAAAACAACAATATAATCCAACTGGCACATGCTTGGCTGATGTAATAACATTCCACTCCTTGTTAAAATTGTCAGAAAATGAGTCTCAGGGAAGGAGGGGATCAGCCCTTCCCTCCAAGCAGGGTTCTGCTGTTCTTCTTTAAACTGCTGAGCCAGAGCTCAGACTTCAGTCCCCCAGAACTGAACGTGTCAGATAAATGATTAAACATTTTAAAAAATAAAATAAAATAAAATTGCTGACATTTTTTCTCCACTATCCTCTAGCCCAGTTATTAAGTGACCAGGGTCATTCTTTAACATGTAAACTGGTGTCTCTTATGCAAAGAGAAAGCTAGGTCATTTTCAAAGAGCCAGGCTTACCTCTAAGCTCATTACAGACCTACTTGTATCGTCAGTGATATGATAGATACATGTATTTGCCATAGCTGTTTTAAAGATGGGATTCTGTTTTCTTCGCCATTACCAATGTCCTACTGCTGCCTGATGATAACATTAAAATGAGAGTTATACTTCACAGCAAAGGACTGATTTCTCAACAAAAAAGTTAATGGAGTATTAAATAGAAGAGCTTAAAAAAAAACAGAATAGTGAGATTCTCTTATTCAAACAGAAAAATTAAGTCCACGGCATCTAGAGACAGGCAAATTATCATTTTAACATGATTTTTTCCCTCCAACTTTATTTCATTTTCACAGAATACAACTACGAAATACAGTTTTATTGTCTAATACAATACTAATAATTGTAACTGTCTAATACAACTCAGTAACAAGCATTTTGCCACTAGAACTAAAGCACTTGAGAATAGGCCAGTCTTAACTATACTTTGGAAATTATGCACACGATAAACTAAAAAAAAAAAAGAGATTTTTTTTTCCCTTTCTTCTTCTTTTGTCCCTTGGATGAAATACAAGATCTAGTTTCCCTGTTTTTCTACTTTTTTCTGCACAGTCAACAGCCTAAACTACTAAACATTATGCTCAGCTGGCTACACATTAGTTACCATTATACACACATACATATTCGACACGCTCTATTTTGACTAAATCTCTGCGTGCTCAGTTCCGTTTCTCGGTGTAACAGCAAGGATGAGCGCGGGCTGACGGCGAGAAGCACAAGGAACAAAAGCTATTCATACATCCAGGCTCGCCTGGGGGTGGGGAGGAAGAAACCGAGCAGAAACCGAGGCAGCTCTCCCGATTTAGGGCTTACCCTACCTAGGGCTCTTCAAATCCAGCATTTTGGCCACGTCTCTGCTCTCGGCAGGGTGGGAGAGCAGCTCTTGCAGCTGCAGCGAAGCAAAGAACCGTGCGGCTGTTGGGCGAAACGCACCACGTTCCCGGGGAGCCGGCGGTACCGGCGCACAGGCTGCTCCGACTGTAGGCGCACAGGCGAGGCCGTGCCGGGCGGAGAGGCACCCTCGGCGCCGCGGGGACGGGGATCTGCTCTCTGCCTGTGCAGTGCCCCGGCCACAACAACCGAGAAGGCCGCTTTAAAAATATATAGTTATTATTTAAATAACAGAATAAAAACTATGTGCAAGTGCAAGAATACAAAGCAGCCGGTCTGCAGATGTGAACAGAGCATAGTTGATAAAGGATGATGTTTTCCTCCTCCTTTCCTTAACTCACAGGCAAGTAAATTTGGTTAAATCTCAGCTAAGAACCAAGGAATTCTTTTTAGAATAAATTAGCCTGGAAAAATAAAAAGAACACAGGAGTACTTACTCGCTAGAATTGTATCAGATGCAATATAAAATAACTTGGCTCCAATCAATGTGTACACACTGCCAAATTAAATAATAATAAAAAAATATTCTGAAGTGATAAGATTTCCCAAGGAAATTCATTCTTAATACTGTAGTTACTCTTATCATATGCCTCCCCACTACAGTAATAATTAAAGGTGCAAAAAGATAAACCAGGACTGAAGTAGCAAGTCCTAAAAAAATGGTGCAGAAGGATGCTCAAAGGGCTACAGACCTCTGCTTTTGAACTGGATTAGTCCCCAAAAAAGTAGCCTGAATCCTCCTAGTAAAAGCATTTTTTTTTTTATATTAACTTGCTTGATAGCAACAATTAGCTGGAGAAAGGAAGGCTGCTCCAAAAGCCAAGTAAGGTGCAGCAGGAGCAATATTTGGGTAGCTGAACTGAAGGGCTGCATTGGAGCACTGTTGGGTATATATAAAACACATATTAT
>NW_010578890.1:186399-209755 GCF_000705375.1 Tinamus guttatus | reverse complement strand
ATATGAACAGCCCTTGGCACAAGAGTGTATCCTGTATGTTAGAGACTGTAGCTGTACAGTCGCACTGCCAACTTCAAGCAGTTGCAGAACCAAAGTGGCTGTACACCTCTGCCAAATTACTCAGGGGCAAAAAAGACAACTTCCAAGGAAAGCTCCCTTCCAGTCTGAGGTATGGGGCCTTTCACAGCACCCATATATTCCCCAGGAGTGGAAAGATTTGTGAAATGCTTCTACATTAGAGGAATAAATATGGCTATTTCCTGGCTTGGAAAAATTGCTGCATATCAAAGTTCGATCTTGCAGCACTTTGAAGAGCTATTCCTGCACCTATAGCACCTTGATTTCCCCCGGGCAGCTTACTCAAAAGTTATAACAAAGCAAGAGAAAGCCCCAAAACCTGATTCACTGCACTGAACAGCACAACCTGTGCCCAAGCTCTCTGCTGCTGAAGGCTGTACCTATAGACGAACTGAACTTGCAGTCTTGCTGGAAAATGTTTGCTAGGATGCCAAACCTGAGAGCCATACACCAATAAGCCATGAAAACTGCAGCAGCAATTGCAGAACCAGACAGCAGCTCCTTCATGGTCCAGTTCAACAGAGATACATTTTTCCCCTCTCACTGTGGACCCCAATGACTGCTGTTTGGAAAACCAGAGCTTGGGTGAAATATCGGAGCTCACCTCTAAGGAAGTCAGGAAATTCATCGTTTGCCAGAACTTGGCAACAGCTTTGCAAGGTGCAACGTGTATGCAAAAGGCAGGCAAACATCCCTTTCAATCACAGGCTAAGGCAACTTGTCACACTTTTCAAACACCACCTCCAATGACTATTAATTTCACATTTCACATCTTATTCTACAAAAGCCCTTCTAGAGCATTGTTACCTATTCTTACCTTTTCTCCCTGTGAGAGACTAAAGGAATTACTTTGAATATACAAACATAAGGACAATTTCTTACTTGAAGTGCTCAGGGTGTAGATAAAATCTACAGCAAGCATGGAAAGGATATAGAAGGTATTTTTTTCATGTACAGTTTCCAACACAACTAAAAAAATGTCAAACTAAAAACCTCTTGAGCACTATTTTTTTTCCTTTACACCTTTCCTGAACCTCAAACAGAAACTTAGTTTCCAGTGCTTTTGTTATTACAAGAATTTAGAAAAATACTACAAATAAAGGCCTGAGTTGGAAGAGACTCAAACTTAAATAGTTTATAGGTACTGGCTTTACTATACTGTGGTATAACAAATAAACATCAGCTGACTCATGGCAACGAAACATGCGCAAACTCCTAGCTCATCCCAATTACAAAGCCAAACACCTTAATAAAAACCCTTTGTGGTGCCTATGCTGTCAACTCCCAGACTGACATCATCTGCAATTTGTTTTTTTTTAGGTAGACTGCAGTCCATGACCTAAATCACAGATGTCATTATGGACTAATGCAGACAAAGATCATGCTACCAAAAAAAAAAAATTAAAAAAAATCACTGCATGAATTGCTTCTAAAAGAACCTCCTCTGAAACCCCACAAACTTTAAGTTTGTATCATTTCTATCCCTTCCCTCCCTTACTCCGTGATCCACTTGATGTGTCAGGGAAGCCAACTAAATCAGCTTGACACAATTTCTCCCTGGCAAATTCTTTTCTCTGCCATTATCTCATTATCATCTCTGTGTTTCTAAACCCACTCGTGATTTTTACTATTATCAGTGTGGCCTCAGCCAACTTACACCGCAGGCGGAAAGAGAGTCAGCATGAACCAGGGGTCCCAAAGGGGCACAGACACATTTCTTATTTATTTGCTTTTTTAAATAACAGGTGATGCACATCTTTGAATTTTAAAACTTTTATTTTCATACCAAACAAGATAAAGATGGTTATAACGTATGAATAATTAAAGTTCTCCTGTAAGAAAGGGAATGTCTTGCAAGAACTGCAGTTTGGTTCTGTGTGCCTGAGGGAGCTATGCCAGCCAGCATTTCCTAGGACTAATGGGCCTTTTTCAATAAGGTCATCTTTTTGCTTTGTGTCCCTCACATAGTGCAGTACAAAACCAAAGAAATAGGGGTTTTGTTTGTTTGGTTTTGTTGTTCTTTTTGCTCTGACTCTATATTAGCATACAACTGAAGCTTGGATGTTACTGTAAAATAGCAACACCATACAGTAACATTTGCGCGTGCAGATTAAGCTAATAAACTTTACACATCCTCTGAAGTAACCAGAAGGGTTTAATTGACTTTAACTGGGCTCTCCTTGTGGAAATTCGCTTCTTTGTCTAGGAACACTTAAATCTGCCTACCACTTTTCCTTCTGTTTTCCTCACGTTTGTAGCAGGACCATACAGCTAATAGGAAACATGCTCACGGAACCTCCCAAAGCCATTCCGGATACAAATAGAGCCAGTCCAGGTTAATACAGACCACTCCCAGGCTGTTCACTGAAGAGCAGGAGCTACTTGCTCTCAAATGAGAAGGGCTTAAATATCAAACGAAAACAAAAACCAAAAACATAACATTTTGCTCTTTTTTTTTAAAAAAAAAAACTATCAATTAAAACTTCTAAGTTTAACTCAGCTTGACTTAGAGTAGGTATCACACAAACTTCTGCAGTCACCAGCTATGTATTTCTTCAATATCTGCACAATAAACCAAGCGCTTAATGTTGTCTGGTGGGGAAAATGGACCATGATCTAACAGGGCCTACATTAACCCCTTTTCCTTGCCAGGCATATTAGCTCCTTCCCACAGGATCAAACAAAGAGAGGTAATTACAAATCAAGAGGCAATTCTTGCAAAGGTTCTATAGCAGCCCAGGCACCAACCTCTAGAGCATTCCTGGGATCAGGGCAAACAGCTTCAGGAGAGCAGGGCCCATTCCTTTCCGAGGATCCTCTTCAAGACCAAAACTGTTTTTTCAGTAGATAACATAAAATGAAAAAAAAAAAAAAAGTTAGAATACAGATGTGACAGTAAAACCACAACAGTTATTCTGAGGCCAACAGAGTTCTCGCAACGCAAGGCATCCCTCAGAGAGAAGTGATTTCTCACTGTTGTTGGAGGGGACCAGGAACTAAAGCCCAGCTGATCCGATCCCACCTGAGCCACGACGACACTGCTGAAAGCCCCTAATCTTCCCACGGGTTTCTCAGAGTTCTCCGAGGTGTATCGGGTCTCCTCCAGGCCCACGAGTGAACATGTGCAAGCCAAGCTGGAGCTCATTCCCACCCAGCTCAGCGCCGTGACAGAGATGCCCCCCGGGCAGCCCTGGTTGCTGTTGCACGTGGCAACAGGCTGGGGCCCTTTGTTGCTCAACTGGCCACACAATGGCCGCTTTCCCTCCGACCCCGACGCGCCGTTCGGGTGCTCCAGGCGCACGGCGCGTTACACGGTGCAGGAGCCACTGCATCATACGGCTTCTAAAGGCTTTGTGCGACAGATGGCTTCAATTTGACAACTTGCTCGGAGAGATGCTGCAGCAGTTCATATGCTCGTTATAACCTTGCTGTATGCATGGAAAACTAGAGGCTTGTTGGCAAGCGCAAGGCTTGAGCATGAGCAGCTGAACACGTACGGTCACTTCTACCCTCATGACCGTAAAACCCTCTGCTGCTCATCAGCTAGGGAGGGAGGGCAGCTGATGAACTGTGCTGCTCTGGCAAATAAACCGTGTTTATTCCAGAGCAAGACTCGGAGCCCCTGCCCGTCGAGCAAACCCTCCATTTGGAAAGGGCACCCCCAGTTTAAGGCAGGCAACAAGCAAGGCTGACAAATCAGGCCTCTGAGCAACCCAGGGATTGCTACACCCAGGCAGCAAGCAGGGATACAGGAGGCCGCGAGCTGATGAGCTCCATTCCCAGAGGCTTCTATCTCATGCACTTCATGCGCTCACCCAACCGGCATTTTTGCTAGCAGCATCTTTTCTCCAGTAGCTCTGCTACATCTCCTACCCATGGGCCATGCAGCATCTGCTTCCGATCCGTTATTTTTGGAAAAAGGGCTTCAAAGCCACCCCATAACATGACAGAGGTGTTTTCCACCACGAGCTGTACCCCATATTAAATGTCTCCATGCTGCTCAAAGGGGATTCAGCTCCCCCAAGGAGTATCACAAACACGCTGCCGAGTTTCCACTTGCTGTGCAAACCAAGCACCTTAATGATTTTTAATTCCCCAGAACACATCTGCACCTCTGTACAGGCAGTCTAGGGTCCAGCAGATACCAGCACGACTTTAAAAAGCCAATTATATCCACTTCCATGACCGACTAGTGAACTTAAGTGCCTTCCAAACCCATTACTTCCCAGAAACCAAGTCTCATTCAGAAAAAAAGTTGCAGTCACTAAAAACACTCTGCCAGGATTAAAACCAACCAAACAAGAAACCCTAGCAGTAAAAGTTGTTTACAAAGTGAGGGCTTTTCCTGGTTCAAAGCATTAGAAAATGCAATTTTCTAGCTATATTTTCAAAACATAGTATTTGGTCGGACAGCTTAAGCATAACTGATAAAAACGTAACTGACACTTCAGCCAAGTTACACGAAGTTCAACAGACAATTTTTTCCTTTTCAGATGAGCCTCAGTCTGCAAAAGGTCCCCAATGAATTTACTTCTGCAATGTGTAATTATATTGGATTATCTTCCCCATTGAAAATGTTTTTCCAGCAGATGAACAAGAGCACAATTTCTTTAATTACACAATACCTGGAACTTAATAGCACTGCTTGTCAAAACCCATACAAACCCAACTTCTGCCGAGTCTAGTAGAGCAATATGTGGTTAGCACCTATTTTTCAGGTCACTGGTAACACTTTTGGATGCTCTATCAAGGCCCTGGATAGTGAGCACGTCCTCCAGCAGACGAGGCGAGAGGTCAGAAACATGTACTGCTGGCTGGAGCTGGTATTTGCAGCCTTACTGAAATGTGTAACAATATCCCCGCGCTGTACGGAGGATTTGAGAGAAGGATTAGGGCAACCCTTTCTCCGTCTACCTCCCGCTATTCCTGTTTTAATACGAGGATCGGGTTGGGAACATCAGATGTTTCTCTCTGACAAAGAGCAGACCTAGAAAGCCAGCGGAAAGGTCAGCTGCATTTGCAGAATAACAGGGAGCGCTTCCACTCCCGGCTTCCTCCAACGCCGCCGTCTTTGCCGTTTCCTATTCCCTCTGCCAAACCGAGCTCTGTCGCTGCACGCTTGGACGTAGCGACATGGAGCTCCCTGCTCTGCTTCCTTCCATAAAGGTCACGGCTCCAGCAACCAGGGCATTTTTCCTCACAGGCACTGCTAGGGTTTCTTGTTTGGTTGGTTTTAATCCTGGCATTCTTGCCACATGCGTGTTTCCAAATGAAAGCTCCACTTAATCTCCCCATGCTGAAGAGAGCTAAAGAAGGAAATAATTTTCAAGTCCCACAGTTCGAGTCCAGAGGTTCCCAGCAAAAAACAGCAAAACCACCACATACGAGTTCACCGCCGTTTGCCAACACAGACCATTCAGAAACCTCGTGCCAAGTATTATTCCATGCACCCACAACATTAGACAGAATACAGCTATTTAACCCAGTACTCCTGCTGTCTCCAAGGAACACAGCTTGGAAAATAGGCAAGATTATAAGAAAGATTATACCAGCTACAGCCAAAAAAAGCACTCCACCACCGTAAATCTATCTCTCCGGAGGCAGAAGGAAGGCCTTTAAATGCAGTCATGTACGTCTCAAATCTCTTTGCTTTAGGACTATGCAAGAAAACATGTTGCAGAACACAAAATCCTGAAAATATCACAACAAAATACATGTCAGAACAGAGAAGCACTATAAGCACATTATATCTCCATCTCACACGTATTAAAAAACACTAAGCAGGTAATCTGCATTATAACTCAGGTGAAATAATGTGAATGACTTTAGCTTATATTTTCAACAGTCAACTCTATTTTCAGAAGGAAAACATACAAGATATCCCACTCTGAAAGAAAACAAAATCTGGGACA
Organism: Tinamus guttatus; assembly: GCF_000705375.1. Next base: position 203,765 of record NW_010578890.1, on the reverse strand, counting down.
AGCTGCAAAATGTAGATATGTTCAATCCCTACAGCAAAGCGCAGGACCACCATAAAGCAGAGTGATCAGGATGGAACATTGCAGTTACTTTATCAGATTCAAATTTTAAAACCTTCTTCTTGGCACCCAAGTCACCTAAGAGCTAAAGCAATCAAGCTACAAAGCATTTCAACATAAAACCATGGGCAATACAGAGAGATGATGCCTTTTGAGCCAGACAGGCACCGTGCTCTCTCCTGGGCCTTTCAGACAGCAGACCCTTCTTACCTGAATAATTCTGGTCTTTTATGGCTTGTGTTCCAGCCCAATTCTTCCCAACACAGCAAAAGCACCAGGCAGAAAAGCACAATGTGCCAGCTGGGTTCAGTAAAAGGAGACATCACCTTAAAGAAACCACTTGTGTTACCCCAGCATTAACGTCTCTTCAGAAGCATCACGTACTCATGGGAGCCAAAGGGCTCCCAACACAACACAAATCTCTTTTTGAAACAATTTGGCACTTGAAAAGCAAGGCGAGTTCAACACCAACAATTCCAACCTTCATAAATCAAGCAACAGGAGTCAAAGAAACAAAGCCAACCCCGTTTAAGGTAGGCAGGTTCTGTTGAAAGGATCAAAGTCTTGTCTAGTGCTGCAAGGTGTTTGGAAGGGGCAGGATGACTTCTCACAAACCCTGACCTCTGTCCCACAAGAAAGTAGTCACTGGAGCGTTGATGTTAAACCAAAGCCAAAATTACCCTCGAAAAAAGGAACAAGGAGATTTTAGTATGCACTTGGTACTACTTTGCTCTTTAATTACTTCCTAATTAAATTTGCATGCTTTGATAATATCTGCATTTGTAACTTGGTCCAAATGGAAATAAATGCAAATTCCTCCTCCAAACGAACAAGCAAAAACTGTACATTTAAACAGATCAGTTAAATTCAGTTCAAGCTGTCTTGAGAAGATTTTAGTACACTGCGTTCTGGTTTTACAGATATCTTCGTCTAGGATGCAGTAATCTCCAGTATCCATAAACACTCTTCTGCACTTAGCTAGGGAAGAAGTGTGTTTCCTCTGGAAACAAAAATAAAAATGTTGGAAAGAACTTACAGAGGTCACTTGACCCAATGCCCTGCTCACCTCAGGGTTAACTTAGATGAGGTTGCTCAGGGCCTTGTCCACTTGAGTTTGAGTACCTCCAAGGATGGAAATCCTACAGCTTCTGTGGGCTTGACTAGCCTCATGCTGAAAGATTTATCCTACTACCTAGTGGGCCTTTATGCTCATTTTATCCTCTCACCTAGTTGGAATGTTGCAGCTTGTGTCCATTGCCTCTCATCTCATTCCTGTCTTCCTCCAAAAGGACATGGGTGGTCAAGCTTTCTAGGGTGCCCACCTCTTTGGAAACACAGATTAGTGAGAAGGAAGGTACTTTATATGTTAATCATATATTCAAAGACAGGGCCTTAGAATATTCCAGTATGCACTCAAATGCTGAATGTATATTGCTTGCATAAGCTTTTCTATTACTTAGAAAAGAAGAAGCTAAGCCTTCTTGAAATGTTGTGTTTTATCAGATCAGAACAAAACAAACCAGCCTACTTCAGAAAGCAAATGCTCTGCTAATCCTTCAGCTCGCCACAAAACTGAATACAAACCCTTTGGACATAGAGGCAAACCGTGACCATCTGAATCCCCGTCACCTAAATTTCTGAAATTCAAAGGCCAGACATCTCTCCCGGAGGACAGATGCTCTGGTTCTCCTAAAAGCAGCTCAGCTACCTCCATGATATTTGAGGATTTGCAACATAATTTCAAGTACTTGGCTTTAATGTTTTTGTTTTGAGGTTTTCTTGGTTTGTTTGAACATAAGCAACTGAGATGCTGCAAACATTACACACACAAATAAATATTTGTCCCTCTTAATTAGCATCTACACACTAGTTTGCTCAATATAGCTAAACTGATCGGTGTTATATTGCATAATATAATCAATACATCACCATGGTATCCTAGCGATGAGTAGCAAGCCCTAACTAGTTTTTATTTACCTTAATTAATCACAAAGTTACAGGCCCTAATAAGGGCTGAAGGCTGACCTATATTAAGAGGCCACAGGCTGCTAGCAAATTGAGACCAAGCCAGGCTTTTCACAGCGGGTCACAGCCGAAGGACCAAGGATAAGAGGCAGAAATTAAAACAGGAGAGATTCAGGCTCACTATGAGGAGAAACTTCCTCCATGAGGATGGACATACGTTGGAAGGGGCCCAGAGAGGCTCTGCAGTCTCTCTCCTTGGAAGATTTTGAGACCTGACTGGTCAAAGCCCTGAGCAACCTGGCCTGATCTCACAGCTGGAGGTTGGAGTAGAAGCCTCCTGAGGTGCTTCCAACTTGATTTATCCTCCAGGGGTTTTGCACCATCACATAAAGACTTAATCTCAGCTTCACGTCTAAAGCTTAGGGCGCACATTCATTTGACTGCTTTCAAAAGACACAAGAGTATGGATGTGAAGGTGGAGAACAGAGGGCAAAGCAACAACCCAGGACACGATGGGCAGAGCACAGGGACTCTAAGAGTAAAGGAGTGATGTCCAGGAGATCTTTCAAACTTGCCGGTGACCCGGGCCAGTTCCTGGAGAGCCGCTCGGCTGCCACGAGCATGGCACACAGAGACCTTGGCACGTTCCTCCTCAGCACAAAGGCAGTGCAGGGGGAACGCTTGGCCTTGGGCTAACCAGCCTTCCCAAACAGGCCATGTGGGGAAACGTGGCGCAGCGACATCGCGGCAGCTGCGCCTGGCATCGTAAACACCCCATAAACATCCCCTATCCTAATAACTGTTTTGGTCTACGGGGAAACCGCTGAGGAACCTCCAAAAGAAAGAGTCACTGTTTCATTTAGCAGCCTCAGAACTGAACAAGAGACAAGAGGCCTGCACAGCCCTTTGGGAGGGTGAGATTCACCCGAGCTGCACCTCACTGGTGCTTCATATCCTGTGCTAATTGATCCTTCTTTTTGACCTGAAACAAGGGAAAATTAAAGGTACAACAGACAAGTCCTAAAAAGAAATAATAAGAGAGACAAAATGAAGCTGCTCAAAGCTACCTATGGACAAAATTTCTGATCACATGCTGCTTTCTCCTTCAGAAACTGGTAGCCAATTCTTTCAACATGATAGTCTAAATTTCTCAAAAACATTTAATTGGGCAGTTGGGATAGCCTGAAAGCACCCTCCCTTGATGGGCTTTGATTTGTTAAGACTGTAACTAAAGCAATGGTGTGCCTATATGAAACTGTGTCCATATTGTAGATCTCACGCTGTTCAACTGGCATTCAAAACTCAAACCAACTTTCCTTGGTGTCTACAAAGATGGTTCCTCCATTTCCCAAACCATTTGTTGCTTTTTCCTTTCTCCCAAGATGTTAGATGGGAGGGAGATCACCAGGTCAAAGAAAACACATGAAACATTTCTGATCATTATTAACTTGGATCACATTCAGACCAGTGAATAATATCCATTTTTATCCTCCACTTCCCAATGTAACTTGATGTATTGCCTGGCAATCCTGAACTGCAATGCAAAAGGACACAGATAACAGATTTACTTCTCAATGTTTTATTTCCATCAGAGTGAATTCCATAAAAAGGAAACTTTCTCTGTTGAGATTTCCAATATATAATCACACAACAAAACACGGCTGAATTAAATTTTTCATTTCAAAACACAGGCTTTATAAAAAGGATGCAGTGGGAAGCAAGCTTTGGATCAAAAGCATTGCAAGTATGTGATTTTTGATGCAAGAAAAAGATTATTAAAAACACTGAAACATTCGAGCTAAACAAAGGCCAGTTTCCAACAGGTAATCACCACATCTCTTCAGCCATCAAGTACCAGTGCTATTTAAATGGGCCATACAGTTAATAAAATAGAGATATTTTAAAAGAAAGCTATCAACAGATCATGATTTTACTTAGGTTTCCAGATTTGTTTTGTTTTTACAATTTTTTTTCTGATTGAGGGAGAGGGGCCAAGTCTTCAGAAGGGGAACAGAGCAGCTATTGGTGATACAGCTTCATCCTTCCTTCCCCTTTCCTTATTCTTACTCAACTTCCTCTGCATGGTTTTCACAGAATCTCATCTTGCTCCGCCTGGGAGCCCTCACTTGTTCCACAATTTCTGCCTATACTTTGTCTGAATTATTTACCAAATGAAAAAAAAAATCCTATAGCAATTCTTCCGATAAATATAACCCATATCAGCCAAAATTATTTTTATTGAAAAGGTAAATATGCTCAGAAATTTGGCACTAGAGGTATCTCATAGCAAACTGTAGAGTCCCTGATCCTAAACAAAACGGTTTGTGCGAAGACCAAAGCACAAAAATTTTCATTTTTCACTATCTTCAACAGAATAATAAATAATAAAAATTCAACAGTCCCTGGCCAATGCATAGGGATAGTTCTGACAACCCCCCATTCTGAAGTGTCCCTTTCCCCTCCTCCCACTTTCTTCGGCCATCTACAGTCAGTCTTAACTTATTCTTAAACCAGAATTTATTACCAAAAAGCTTTTTCAAGAAACTGATGAAGCTAATAGTAAAAATGTAAAAGAACACTTGGACAACTGCACTTTCGAAATGAAATCATCAGATTTAAAGAGCAAAAAAAACCCTCTGAAGTAGCCAAGAAAAAACTTCCTGAATTGCTCAAGTGTGACTATTTTGAAATTCAGTAATAGGAAAAGAGTCTGCAAATTACTGCTCCATAGCGGACTTCTGGAAAAACACCACCCCCAGAGCCCCAGGCTCCTGTAATTCTGCATTCTTAGTTCCATGCACCAAAACTGCTAAAAAACTTCTCGAGGAGCCTATACCTTAATGCGCTGGGAACAAATTCCAAGGGTCACATGCACAAAGCAGAGACGCGGAGGCAAAAAACAGAGGGCACTGATTCAAATCATCATCTTTTTCCAGTACAAGATGAGAAAAGGCAGATTCCTTATGAATCATTCAACTTTAAGCATTTTATTATTATCCTGGTATTAAGTTCTTAAGCAAAGCTTTGAACTATCAGATTTTTTGTTTAACATCTGTTAGCCTTCTCAAATCCAGATTAAAACACCTGTACTATTCCTCCAAGTGTTCCTTATGGTACCTGCCAATAATCCATAAAGAAACCTGCCACAAACATGTGTTGTACTGCACCAAAATATGACATTACAGCGAGGCTAAACATGAGAAACCAAATACAGAAACCAGAATGGAATATTCTTGCCAGGAGAAATTTGGGGGGTACATAAGCTGAAATGGAAATAGTATGGCATGAAACCACATACTGAAAAATCAAATGTGAATAGGGTAAGATCTGCAGTATTTTTTACTTGACTGCCTTTACTATGCTGCGATGCAATCATGTGGCCGTAAGATCACGGGATTTACATTATTTTCATCCTATATGCAAGTGTACTGGATTTTTTATTTGGCGATGACAACTGGGGGACGAGGACAAGGGACTTAAAATTGAGGGGGCAAAGGCCATTCCCAATCATATTTAATTTAGATCGAGGCAAATGCCTTTTCTTATGTACCTACAGAGCACTGAGCAGTTCTGGACGTTGGGATAAATATTGATTTCTCTTTCTAATTTTTCCTTTGTGGGATATGAAACAGACGCTGCCTCGCTAACACTGGTGAGGGAGGGAGATAACACAGGAAAGAAAAGCATTTCTTTGCAATAAATAAATAAATAAATAAAGGCAGCAACCCAAACACAAGCAGCTGGTACCCAGGGACTACGAAGGACTTGGGCTCTACAATAACAGGATCAGTTGCATAATCTCTGCTGCCTGGAAAGTTATACAATGTCCGCCCTTCTCCTCATCAGCAAAACAAATAAGCAACAACAGCAAAAAAAGGCCTTTCCATACACAGCAACTAATACACAAATTACATGTTAAACCCACATAAAAGCTGGGCCATCTGTAGTTTCAGACATTACCTTTCTGCTTACTGAGACCTATTGACATTCAATTCTAAGCCAAAATGTTAATCCTTACTAAAAGACCCCTGTTGCAGCAGAAGACAGTGAACTCTGTGGTTATCAAGACATTTGGACCAGGCCCATAAACTACCAAAGCACCCAAAGTCTAATACGCAATTTTATAATTGCATATTTTGCAGATACTTACAGCAGAGCTGGCAAAACATTGGTGAGACAGAAGTGAAGACAAATCAGTGTCAGGGGAACCCCAGATCAGCGAAAGGCGAGCAGGAACGGGGGCTTCCTGTGCGGCCCGGCACCGCGGCATTGCACAAAACGCGACGCTGAGGTTTGACTCGAGCACCAGACCCGGGAATCCGCTGCTCCAAAGGCAGTTGACTTCTGGCTTGCCAGCACCGAATCAATAAAGATAATTCTAGCCTAATTATAGTCCCCTCATTAAGAGCTTGGACCCAAAGAGCAGAACTTTCATCTGCTCATCTGAAACTGCCTTTCTCCATGGTTAGTGTTTTCTGCTATAAGCCTGGGCCGTTGGGTTTTTCTTACCTCTGGGTTGGAAGCCTTGTGCCTTCCCACCAGATTTGGGCTCCGAGCCCATTGTTGCTGCATTGCAGAGTCAGCAAAGATAAGATGCAGCAACGCCCTGGAATTTTGGTCAACTGGGGCTGTCACCGCCACAGGCTGCTTTGGTGGCTCTGTCTCTGACCCAGCACTCCGCAGGTTCAAGCCGAGCGTGTGAAGCCAAATCACCGCACCAGGATCCAGTTGCTGCCTCTAAATCCTCTTCCCTGCTGAAACGGCTCCTAACTGCATGTGTGGATGGAGCAGGGAAAGGCCCTCTCGGCCACGCCAGCCACTTGCTGTCCCCACACTCCTGTGTTGCACTGGTGCTTCCCTCATACGCACGGTGAAAGAGAACAGCTCGTGCAAAACTTTTTTAATATTAGGGATTGCTGCAGACAGCAATCCTTAAAGCCCATTTTTATTCTGAATATGCTACAACGGAGTACTGCTTATCCCTAATGTCTCAGCTCTGAGTTAAATAAGCCACTTATCTTTCCTAAATGCTTGTGCAACAGCCCCAAATTTGGATTAACAGCCCACGTGGCACTGAATGGCCTCGACCCCGGCTTCATCGGCGTCCCCTCGCTTCCCTCGGGACTCGCTGGCAAACGTGGAGAGTGCAACCATCCACTAGCAGTGCTCAGGGCTTCAAATCTGAGGAGTTCTTTCTTTTAATTAAAAATCATACAGAAAATTAATTTACACTCACCTCAAAACCTTTCCTAAGCCATCGCTCTTTAAAAAAAAAAAAAAAAAAAAAAAAAAAAAGGGAGGTAGGTAATTTGTCCTAACACTTTCCAAACATGGTTGAGAAACACTTTGCGCCCCAAGTAATTTCCTAAAGTGAATTTAAAGTATCCCTTTCTGCAAAGCAGGAAGAGAGAAAGCAAAAAAAAAAAAAAAAAAAAAAAAGGGAGGGGAAATACACTAGCGGAGATAGCCTGAAGTTTCAAAAGCTTTGTTTAATAAGAAGCTAAAAAAAATTTAAAAAGCCAAAATGTATCATAAAGTAATAGAAAAATCATTCTTTTTCCTGTTTGACTGCTAAAAGGTTGTTGACTGCTTAAGCAGTAGTATACTCCAGGAACCCCCAAAGTTTCCTGTACTTGGCCTCAAAGGAACTTGCAAAGTCTCTGCAGTTACTTCCCCATCCAGCAAAAGAAACAAGCGGAAAACTTGGATCCTTGCATCACCCTGGCCAAGAGGATTTAAGGAACAAAACACAGAGTGGCTGAAGTTAAGGATTAAGGCATCTTGTCCAAAACCAAACTGCTTTTAACATCATGATCACCAGACCTACCGGCAAAAGGGGGTCAATCCAGAGTCTCTCAATGGGAAACAATTATGTTCATGCCAAATTACCTCTACATGAAAGAAAAATAAGGTCAAAAGATTTATACTTGAACAAAAACAGTACTATGTGGACTCCCAATGTAAACCCAAAAGGTGGCTTGATTATCTGACAGTTTCATGAGCAATTCTGGAAATATCTCCTTAATGCTCAGGGTGCTTTTCAAAACAAAGTACCACCAACGAAAAGGGCATGAGCAAGGTTCGAGGGTGTCATTACCTGCACTGCTACATGTGGTTTTCTTCCCTGCTCTGAATTACTGCGGAAGGATGTTGAGGGACTGCTCTGTAGCAATCTCGTTTTCTGAGCAATATTTTGGCATCAATCCAATGCACTTAAGAGCAAAGCTCAGCGGACTTTATCAGCAATGGATCTCCAGCAAATCTGCAGACCAGCTTTGGGAAACAAACAAACAAACAGACAAACAAAAAAACACTCACAGAAAAGGCAGATGAAAAACGTAGAATTTGAGATTCTGACAAAAAACAAATACAGGAAAAAGGATAAGTGAATGCTCTGGCAAACCAGCGCACACACATGCGTGTGCTCTCGCTTGCCCTCTCAAGAGCAGGACTTCCTTTAAGAGCAGAATATCAAAACAGAGAGCAAAATAATGCATTTATTTCCTTTAAATGCTCCCAGGAAGCCGGGTAACACAAAGGCCGGGCTTGCAGGCAGAGGAGACGGTCACTAACTGTGAAACAGAGATGGGTCCCTGCGCTGGATTCTCTTACTCGTGGCGGGCTGACACATTCCTTCCACGCGCCTGCCGGGACACGTCAGCGGGCCACTTCCGAGCAGCTGGAACCTCGTAATCCTACTGATAAAGGAGCACACAGGGCTGGAGAGCACCTCCTCTTCTCGGCTGGTGGGAGAACTTCTCCAGCACCCAGCAAGACAAGCCCAAAACAAGACATGCCCAAGAGGGATGGGTAGGAGGGGCACAAGAGCAGGCACCAGTGAGAGGAAGAAAGAAACCAGGGGTAGGAATAAAAACTGAAGAGCAAATAGCATCAGAGAGAGGAATAAAAACCCAAATATTGTCCCCCATAAAGTCCAAACTTTCAAATAATGAAACTTCCGCCTTTAAGACTGTGCAGGGCACGACTGCAATATGATAGTTTAGACAAGCTGTATTATTACAGATCTCACCAACATCCTTCTTAAAGATACTTGCTATCTCACCCACCTCTTAAGTCATTCTTTCCAAAATAAAGGGGGTCTCCTAATATTAATATACTCATTAACTACCAGACCTGGGACATCCTGTTTAGTATCATTAACCTGACACCTTCAGCTCAGCCACTTTGCTTCAATCACATTAAAGATGCTCTAGCTCAAACAGCTAGTGATGTAAGATATAAGATATATATCATCTGTAAGATAACAAATAAAATCCTCTACATATAACACATATGCCCCCTCTGATTTGGGAACATTTGTTACAGACATCTTTCTAAAACCAAGCCTCTCATTCAGCTAAAAGATACAGTAATCAGTGCAGCAACTTGATAAGAAACAGCTTGAGCAAGAGCAATTAAAAACTATTACAATCCAAAGAGCCACAGATTCTTTGAAAGTTGCTTTTAATTCAAATAAGAAGTAAAGATGTCAGCCATTTTAATTATGGTGCCCCAGTAAGCACATTTTTTAGATCCCTGTCCAAAATTTCTGTGTTCTTGGTCCCTTTCTCTTCCTGCCCTCCCCTCGTTACTGTCTTTTAATTGAAAAACTTCTAATTTGGAGCCAGTTAGGTGTTCTTCAAGATGGATTAATGATGACCTTGCTCAACGAACAGCAGAAAGCCAGAACAAACTATTACAAAGTACAAGTTTTGAGATAGCATTGCATTTTTTTGTACTAATCATTGTTACAAATGTGGAAATACCACTGTAAGCCTACTACACATTTTTTAATATCAATTTTGATCATTAATCCTGACCAATACAGAAACCTGTATTATTCTGGGATCCTTTTCAAATGTACTTGAATGCTTGGAAATGGAAGTGCGATTTCTGACCACTATGCTCCCAATAACCCCACATTCTCAAGGACTTTTGCCAGAGCAAAGAGAAATGAGCTTGACGGTATGAAAACATTTGGCCTTTCATCTTGCATCTTAATTCTCCACTAGCTTCACAGAAAGTTACTAGACAAGTTAACCAAAATCAAGCGACTTCTTTCAATAGATGATGACTCTGGAGTGTTGGGAGCAGAGTTTTCTGCTTTGCTATCTGGCACGTGGAGAAGAGTAAAGGCAGACACCAAGAAAACTTCTAAAGGTGCCTGTTCCTCCACTAAGCCCTCAGCTTAAATGCAACTAGAAAGACCTTGAACTACATTCAGCATGAGCAGTGCTCCCTGATGGATGATGTTACCACTTTATGCTTTTAAGGAATTTACATAATTTGATTTTTGTCTGTCATGCTATCATGTTTTCATTTGAAATGTTAGTCCCTACAAAAACCCAGTGTTATCAACAGCCGCTATGAACAGGCTGCGCGTTCAACATCATTTTTCCTCCCCTTCTTCAACAATGAGGAAAAAGGATACGGGAAGGAAAGCGGGGGAAACTTTTCAACTTTCCAACTTATTCTGTCCATGCCAGAGGAAGTTAAACTCCCGTATTGCTATATTGTATGCCAAATCTGGGCTAGGTTGGAGGAAAAAAACAATTATATTTGAAGAAACGCTTCTCAGATCTGCTTTAAAATAATAAAAATTAAAGCAACAATTTAAGGACATGCATAGCTAAGTGATTTTTTTCCATGTGCATTATTTGCAATGTATGCATTTCCTCTGCTTCCGTTTATTATAAAAAGCAAACTACTGTATATATTTGAAGCATATATACATACATGCACTCCTGAAACGAAAAATCAGCTATAGCTTCATTGCTCACTGGGCAATTTCAGTTTACACCAACTAAAAAATTGCTCAAATAATTAGGCAAAAATAAACAAAATAAAAAAGATCCAGCTACTAACACAATATATCCAGATTCCTGTCTCCATAAACATGCAGGCACCACCGGCAAACTTAAAAGATCTCTTGCAGACAGCAAGGAATCAGCACTGCTAAAAATGGTTATGTTCTGAATTGCAAACAGAATGTGTCCAAAAGTTTCTACAATAAAGGTAAAAAGGAAAATGAGAAGTGTTGGTGTTGTATCTTTCAACTCTATCAAAATAAAACACCTTCCAAAGATGCTCCCTGGTCACCTTGTGATCCCCTCCCAACCTGAATTAAATATTCTTCACTACTTTATCCTCATTGCTCAGAACTGTGAGAAGGAAACTTCTGCAAACCTAATTAACAAGCAAATTAGCATCCTCTTCAATCATATCCATGGAGACCTTGCTTTTATATTTCTGTTGTGGCTCACTACTAAACTGTTACTGACTTCAGTATTAGCATTTAAATTGCAGTGCAACACCCAAAAAGAAAAAAAATTGCGCCAGTTTCATAAGGCTGTTTATGAAAAATGTCTGCTTCTGCCGATAGGGGCATCACTTTTTCTGCAAACCCAATTTAACTCCAGAATAAAATTAATTTTAGTCCTTATCTGTCCCCTTATCTCTAGCTTCCAGGCTGATAACAATACTATTGCCAGCTCTGACCACGTCCTTTTAGCATCCCAGCTCCTAGCATCACACTGTGCAAAAACTAAGACTGTTCCCACCCTTGGAGCTGGGAGAAAAGCTTCAAAAATGGCATTCTCGAGGCAAATCAATTAATTTGGTGCTTTTCATTCCGTAACTGAAGCAAACCTCACAACCAAAGGCCCGTGCCGTGACATTTCAATGCTTTGGGTGGCAAACCAGCAAACATCAAAAGGCTCAACTTGTGCATTAAGGAACGTGCCCTTTACTCGCTTTGTTTGTTGTTTGGGACAGCCTGTACCCTGCGCACTCAGGCAAGCACAAAGCAAGGCCTTGATCTCCTTGCTGCCTCTCAGAGAGGGCCCAAGGACCTCCACAGAACGCCACTGGAAGCAAATAAGTCTTGGCAGGACTTGTAGCTGTAGAAAGGAGTGGTAAGACCACAAACAGCCATTGGAACAACACGGAGGTGAAGCTCGGTGCAAAAAGAGCCTGTAGCACTCCTAAGAACACGAGCCTGCAACCCAAACACTCTTCTTTCTCATTTCAAAGTCAGGCCAACCCATGCCACGCTTTGCTCCAGCTCTCTGCAGTTTGGGAGCTGGAACTGCTTCATTTGATACTGCTGCTGAAGCCTGCATACCATCAAGCTAAAAATCAGAAAAGTTGCAGTCCATCTAGAGAGATGTGTTCCACGTAAGTTTAATAAAGCTCAGAGAGAAATCAAGAACGAGTGCCAGAAGCCCACTTGTACCTGCTTCAACTTCTCAACCACATTTCCCATCCCCTGTAGGTTTGCTAAACAGCTCCTTTCCATTTTGGAATTTTCCACCATCCAGGTACTCAAAACCTCTCTTAGATGTTCAGCCAAGTTAATATTTTGTCATATTTTTGACAGAAATGCATATATATTCTCTTAGTGTGTCTGTGGTATTTTTGTATGTGCGCACGCGTGTGTGTGTGTTTTGTTTGTTTTTGGCCATCTTTGGAAGCAACATTCCACAGCTACCAGTTAACACAAACCAAATCTACAGGCTTTGAATGATACTGATATTTTTAACATGTCCACCTTTGAAAATAATAAATGCACCGGAAATGCAAAAAGATAAACATGGCTCCCTCCCATCCCCACTCCATTTGGCAGGTTGACATGGATAAAAGAAGCTACAGCAAGTGAATACAGGGAGAGTGCTCCAAAACAAACCCACTGGTTTTGCACTGCATGGTGATGCCTGCAGCAAAATCAGCAGTGAGACTGAAAGTTGGATGAATGTTGTGCTCAAGACCTCTTGACTCACCTTCTCATTCAAGTCACAGGGAAGTTTTTTTTTTTTTTTTTTAATATAAAGGACCCTGAACAATGCTGAGGAAACAGGCGGGAACAGCCCGTATTTCCAGCCATGTCTTTATCTCCCTCTATCCACAGTGTCTGGTGGCCCCTCACCCGAAAGCTTCTAGCCACAAATCCCAAATGCACATCTCAAACCAAAACTTCTCTTTTTTCCATTTAAAAAAGGGGAGGGGATGATTCAGGGACTGAAATAACCTCTTTCGTGATCTATGAAGTAATAAAGTTTCTGGGGAAAAAAAAAAAAGCATTGCTTTATGCAATATCTCTAGAGCAAGAAAGAAAAACATGAAATAAGAGCTCTGAAGAAATCCATTTTTTCAACTTTTACACTCACATTCACCACGGGAAGTCATGCAAAATTGTCCCTGTTATAATTCTCAAGCTTCTGAAGGATTGGAGATGTCACCTGCCAGAAAACAGGCAGAAATCCTCCAGAGTAGGCTAACAAAATTCCAAAGCACAGACAAATTAAGATGGCATCGTTGAACAGGCCAACTTTCAAATTTACCTCAAAAGACATGTCTTTCCCCAAATCTCAATACAGATGGTTCTGCTTCCACGCTCATAGCATCGCTCAACAGGTGTGGGGTGGGAGGGGGAAGCCAAAAAGACTTACTGCTGTTATTCAAAACTCTAAGAACATCAGCACAATCGTCAAAAATGGTGTTAACTGCACAGTCCCACTCAGATCAGAGCACAGAAAATTTTGCCCCGGAGCTGTTCATAGGAAAAAACAAACAAAATACACATCCATGAAAACTACACTCATAGATGTAGTCGAAAAGACTTAATGAAAAGAACAAAAGCTTCCAAAGCGAGGCGGATAGCAATGAAATGAGACCTGCTCTTCCTTCTTTCCAGCCACTTGCCAAAGCTGAGCTTCGCATATGTTTCAAAGCCTCAATACCAGCAGAAAGCTCCTGGTAGGGGTAAGCTGGGTCCCCCAGGGAAAATAAACAGCACCTGAAACTGCAGCTCTAGCCTCCTCCTCAGGCTGCAATCCTTGGGCCTCACTGCAGTCTGTCATCAACCCTCTTTTTCTAGCAGCTTCTAGACAAAGGAATAAAAAGGAAAAATAAACATATGACCCATAAGTGTCAAACCCTGCTTCAGTTGAGTAAACTAGGAATTGTTGGTGTCCCTCATGGAGGAGGATGGATGCTGAGCTGGTCAGCAGGACAAAAAGCCAACAGTGCCCCAACAACCCTCAGCTATTTTTAAAGAGCAATAAAAAAAAAGCCTCATTCCCTAAAATCCTTTTAGTTTTAAATACTCCATGTGCAAATAACTATAACCTGATCAGCTGAAGATTAGCCTACACCTTTTAAACAGCACAAACATTTCCTTCCTGGTACAGGACAACCATTAAATCCACCTAAGGTGTTTAAACAAAACTTTTAGAGTTAGAAAATGCTAGACCAAACTAAACTAGCAGCTTTTATACAGCATGCCTATCCCCTCTCCAACTGTTAAGCTCTGATACGGCAGTACCTAACATAAAGACCAAGCAAGATAAACAACAGCTGTAACATGGACCCTCTAACTGCCCGAACAGTGTCCCCCAACACCGACAAACGACCCAAAGAACCTCATCAAAGTCTCCGGCAATAAGATTGGCAAGAGGAATATTGAAAACTGGTTTTTTTTTCTTTCTTTTTCTTTCTTTTTCTATGCTGTCAGGCAGCTAGTTAAAAAGAAAAAGGTGCCCACAGGCAGTGTAACTATGTCCTGTTAAGACTAGCTTATCCTACCCAGCTTGGACAGGGTGTGAACAGCCTGGTGTCAGGAAGCAATGTCTCCACAGAAGACAACGGCAGCTATAGAAGAGTGAAACCGTTTTTCTAGATGATAACTCAATATCAGAGCATATAGTAAGAGAAGTGAGCTATCTGAGAAGACTTAATGATGTTAAGCAGAATGGGGATAAATTCTGACCGAGGTTTCTCAAGGTAAACCACACATCTTCTCTCCGAAGTCTGTATTTTGAATGAACAAGACAACAATGAGGGCAGGCTCCTAACAGGAAGTTTCAGCTGTGGCCTTTGGCTTGCGGGATGATACGTTCCCCGTTGTGCAACAGGAACTTGAAATCACTTACCAACAGTAACAAAACTGCTGGTCAGCATCGGCAGATTTGGTCTGCAGCAGGCGAACAAGAGGCCAACGATGGGCTTTTCTTTGCCTGTTCCAGCTTAGCGGATCTTCAGAAAGCTGAGCAAACTCCCATGACCTAGCACCACAAAAGTCAAAACTCTACAACATCAACATCTGGGAAACAAACAAGCACCAAAGCTTGTAACCTGATGTTATTTCATGACAGTTACAAGCATTTCAACAACAAGCAGGGCTCCTGTCCACAACCATCATCCCTTTTGCGCAGGAAAGCAGCCTGGAGTCTCTCCACATGCTAAAAAGCCCAGCTGAATGTTTAAAGAAAACTACAAAATAATTAACAAGGCAAGACTTAGCCACGTGAAACACATTGCTAGCTTGAACAGTACCACACATCAGTATGTCCCTAGGGCCTCTCTGCTTTACTGCTGCTACTTTAGCACTACTGACAGTTTAGCTCCAGTGCCATGGAGCTAAAAGCCAAGGTTTTCGTGCCTACCCACCTGGCCTTCAGCATATCTTCTAAGCTACTTCACGTAGCAGATGAAGGAACATAATGCAGCTTTCTGAATTAAATTTATTTCCGGGTTGAAAATACAAGAACAATAATAAATTTTCATACCTTCTCATTGCTATCCTGAAAGCAAAAAATGAGAGAGTTTCTTCCTGATAGCACTGCTATCACACAATACTATAAAGTAGCTGCCTGGGAACTGCAAATAAAGAAAAGAGAATCTACTAGAAATATTAACTCTCATTTAAACTGCAATTTAAAATACATTTGCGAGTGGGTTTTGAAGAAATTCACAACAATGTTGCACTTAATGTATTTCAAAATAACTTGAATAGATAGTAACCTTCCTAAGAAGTAGAATATAATTCAATGTAACCATTTAATCCATTCCATATGTAACTTTTTTTTTTTTTTTTTAAGAAGACTAGCACCTAGAAACCACATAGAAAAATGGAAAAGTTGACAAGCTTGTCCAGTTCCTACCAAAATGCAGAGTACCGTTGCCTGATACTCTGCTGTTGTACTATAACAGATATTCTGGGTTGGCTGAGGAATACCCAGATTATGTTGCTGTCCAAAGTGTTCAGTTCTCCAGAGCTGGCTCCAGTCAACACCACACAGCAGACCCAAAGCTGCACCCACATTTGGACTGCCAGTACTTTTTCACTGGGGTGATACAGCAAAGGCACAACGACCTATTCGCACGGCTGCACCTTTCCAGTACCAAATACACTGCTGTGTAAACATACCTACCTACCACCTAAAAACGTAAGGGAAATTTTGGGTTGTTGTTTGGGATCACCCAGTTCACGGAGCAGTTTTAACACTTCGCATTCACAAATGCTGAAAGCATACCAACGGTTCTTGTTAGTGACCACATTTTGTCGAACTTGCAAAACGCTGCACAAGTACCGATCACACCAAGGGCACAGCCAAGGTGCAGGTACCCGTGCCTGTGTTATCTGGCTTGTCGCGGACACACGCACCAAGGATGCGATCAAGGGGGCTCTCTGGTCCCAGCTAGCAGGACAGCCTGTTAGCTCAGGAGCAAAACGCAGCTCCTAAGGCCAGGTGAATCCTCTCAAGACCACCACACGTTGCAAAGCATCATTAGGGACATGTGCATGACGCACCTGCAGCCAGCACGGGGGTGTGCACAGGCACAGAGCTCTGGCACAGCTCATCCCGCGCATTCCCTCCTTCCTTCATTCTCACTTGCTACAACACTCAAAATTAACTTTTCTGAGCAGGGAACTTGCCATTTTGCCATGGTAAATCTAACACTCCAGCATGTGTATGTGCACAGACCTTGTCACAATCCCACGGTGCCAAACAACCAAAATTCAATCAGTAACACAAGCTCCTGACTCACACATCCACACCGAAATCCTTGACAGCTACTCATGTTAACCAGGAATTTCAATTAGCTTAATTACGAAACTACAGGTGAAAATAAACACGCTCGGTCCTTCACAGACCGTGGCTGCTGTAGGTTTCTCCTTCTCTCTGCGGGTACCTGCAGCCAGAGCCGGAAACCCCGGTCCTCATCCTTCAAGGTGAACAACGCGCGGGGGCCAGGGCACCCCCTCTGCGGATCCAAACCCCGGGCGGGCGCTCGAGGCCGGCAGCAGGTCGCTACGGGCCGGGAGGCCCTGACCACCCCCGGGTGCTGCTGCCCCTCGTCTCAGGGGCGATGCCACCGCGCCGGGGGCGACACTCGCAGGCCCCGCTCGCGTTTCCCAGCTGTGCCGCAGGCTCTGCGCCTCAAGGGCTGCGGCCAAAGCAAACACAATTAAGATTCATAACGATGATTAAAAAAAAAAAAAGCCTTTATTTCTCTAAATCGGGCTCAAACCCCCATCGCCTCCTGCTCTCCCTCCCCAGAGG
>NW_010578890.1:154155-185578 GCF_000705375.1 Tinamus guttatus | reverse complement strand
CGGGGGGCGGCCGCCCCTCGCGGCCAGCGCAGTGCCCCGCGCCTCTCCCTTCGTCTTGCTTCGACGGTGCTGCCGTTAATTACCGATTTTTAGTTATTTAGTTAGGTCTCTGGGTTGGTTTCTGCCTCTTCCCTGACAGAAAACCAGAGCCGGCGAGACCCCTCAAGTCCCGGGAAGCAGCTGCAGCCGCTTGTGCGCCATGAGCCGCCTCAGCCGTCACTGCACTTGAAGCAAAAATCCTCGTTGAAGGCCCCGTTCTTAAGCGGCTTTAAAACGTTGTCAAACCCAAAGCAGAGAGGAGAGACATTTCAGTTGAATAAATACAAGAATTCCCGTGCAGAGTGAAAAGGAGAAAAGGCAGGTAAATACAGGAACATGCAAAGCTTTGTTGGGTTTTTGGTTGTTTTCTGTACTTGTTTTCCTCAAATGTTTCCTCAAGTTTTAAGGAAGCCATCTGCAAAATATCACAAGTGGTGTGGATAAAAAAGACTGTACATCAGTGCTGTCCAAGCATAAGAAAATACTTTACCTCTCCCATCCCAGCGTGTAAGCACAGAGATGGTCATTCATTCCCCAACACCATGGGAAGGTCTCTGGAGTGTCCTGACATCCTAAGGACTCCTTTTTATGCAATAGGCAAATGTTATTACAACGTGGAGCCAAGCTTCAGCCGTTCAAGCAGTGCGAAGGTGTGTGCGCACGTGTGTGACCAGTCAGCCCTTTTCAAGTAACTTCTAAACACTATTCTTCCAAGAACTAGGCTCTTAACAAGCATTCATCTCCTAGTACTTGATTTCTTCCCCTCAGAAAATTTCTGAAAAATCTTCAGTGTAAAGGCTAAATAACCCACTGGAGAATCTGACTGCAGGGGCAAAAGAAAAAATTGCAATAAAAATATGCAAAGCATTTCTTTAGCTTGTATTTCATGGGCAAATAATCACAAGCAAGTAATGGACAGTTGCCTCTTGCCTCTGCTATGGAATCTTATTAAATGAATATTTCACTGTACTTGAGGACAAAGGGAGTAAATGGGATTTATCCTGTTCTCCTTGTATGGCCTTTAACATCAAACCTGTAAATCTACTTACGTTTATGTTCAGTGTTGCACCTCTGTTTAGTCAGCATTGGAAATCATCCCATTTCTCTGTAGGTGGAGAAGGATACCTGTAAGACTCAGAGAGCTCTAAGGTGAAGCCTAAAAAGCTGATTCAGCCACTAAGATGACCAAACCTGCACTTGCTACAGACAAAGGCAAATTTCCAAGCAAATGGAAATTGGAGGGAGAAAAAAAAATCAACTTTAAAACAAACCCACCCTTCTCCACTGGAAAACAAAATAAGTAAGTGTGGGCTAATAGCCTCCATGTCCATGGTACAACATGTCCTTTATCTTTTGTAGGCATTTTCTTCAAACATCCCCAAATTCCTATACTGTTTGGATTCCTTTATTTAGCCCAGCTCACAAGAACAACCTGCCCTATAATTTGGGTTGGATTGCAGGCCACTGGACCTCAGCAGTATAGGTATTATTTCTTGTGCAGGCTAACAAATGAAGGCATGGAAAGAAATTATGCACAACGTGCCCATTGTGCTGCTATAACACCAACTGCACTATAATCAGTGGCCAAAGCCCTTAGACACTTGGTATTCTTCTATACCTTAAAAAAAAAAAACCCACCCTGAAATCTTATGCCATGTGCTTCTTCTGTTTTCTCCTTCCTTACTAAATGCCTATGTTTTCGTACTTTTTGGACGTGAATAGTATTTTAGCAATCTTTATCCCAACCAGTTTCTTTCTAACCAACCTCTTCTATATAGTAGGTTAATGGAGGTACTTGTCACTCCCTGCTATGAAAAAATAGGGTTTTGTACAACTAAGGCTATAAGGAAACAAATAGGAAGAGAAAATGAGGAGGGTCAAAACATGAAATAGTGGATTTGTGTGGGGGAAGGGATGTCTTTTGAGGAAAGTGTTACCATAACATTGTATGTACATGATGGTATTAAGACATACACACTTTTTATATGAGTGTGTATCTAGTTACAGTCTATCAAATACCAGACCAAAGCAATTTTCCCATTAAGTGAGGGCCAGGCTCAAAGTGGGTGGAGACCCACTTTGGTTTGGGGCTACAAAGCGACCAAGGACTATGTCTCAGTGCATGTGAAGTTAACTTGCATACTTCACTGCCAGCTAGAATATTGATCGTTCTTTTCTCCTTAATGATTATGGTATACTAATCAAGTAGCAAAACAAAACCAAACCCTGCCCACTACAAGACAAAATTTTGCATTTTGGGGCATAATTTCATCCTGGAGCACAGGCAGGGGAAGATCACTGATTTAATCGACTTGTTCCTACAAAAATTTGCTTACTAAGCAAGATAAATTCTATATATGGTACATAGCAGTTACATATTACAAAGCAAACAAATCTTCACTCTGTAATTTATGTGTAGGAGGATACTTGTATCTTTTGTATGCAAAGGATTAACAAGATCTCTTCTAGACAGCTATACAGACTACAAATCAAAGCTTGCAGATACAGTGCTACTCATAACTCTTTGCTGGGAGAAGCAAATTTAGTGGGAAATCACAAAATTCCTCCAAAATAGCAATGGGAGTTGCATGGACAGCTGTATAAGTTTTGCTGCATGCCAAACTATATCGCTTTTTTTTCTCCTCGTGCAGTCAATGTTCATTGCATTCTTATTTATAGTCTCTATATTTTGGTGAGCTGTCACAAATCCAAAGTAAATAATGGCAAGCAGTAATGATCCATATTGCATGATGCCAGAGACTCCTTTTACCTCCTCGATGTCTCCCCTCCTCTTACAAAGCTCATCATGGGTGACTGCTGGTATTTCTCAGAGAAAGTGCTAGGTAGTAACTACACTGCTATAGTTAGAGAAAAGAGAATTTAGAGTTTTTTTTTTTTCTATTTTGCAAAGCAACTGTACACAACAGATTGGACTGATAAGTAAAAAATATAAAGATCTATTTAAAATTCTTTGCCTCCTTTGTTAAAAGGCAAGGAAAATAGAATACAACTGCATTTAACTGTTGAAATTCTGCTCACCTTCAGTGAGATTTCAGCACTTCTGCATTTACTTTGGGCAGTGAAAAGTAGACCTATATGGTTTGCATGTATTAGCCAGCATTGACAGGCAAACCCAACACCAGAAAGCGATTACTATGAGAAAGTAAAATTGAAGGGATTTTAGACTTTTTTCATTAGAAGATTTATAGTAGAAGAAAATAGCTGTTTCCTAAACTTAGGCACCCTACAATTTTCATCATACTGTATTCTTATTATTTCATTTGAGAAGTGCTCTTCCCTCCCTCCTGCTTGTTTATAGGGTTTTTTTGTTGTTTTTATTAAATGAGAGAAGGAAGGGTGGGGTTGAAGAAAGTTACATGTCTCTTCCCTGTCCTATGAGACTCCAGTTGCATTTGGCTGAAATTTAAAAAATAAAAATAAGAACAAGCCCTTCTCGCATACATTATTCAGAAAAATAACTGGCTGCCTCTCAGGAATAAATAAATTAATCCCCAAATACCCTACAATTGAGCTCATAGCTCAATTAAAGCAGTATTGGAGTCACCACAGCAGGAACACCAGCATGGCAGTGGAGTGAGAGGAGAAGAAATTTAAAAACACGGCTACTCCTCCTTTACCCTTGGGGCCTAGCAGTCCACCCCATTTTGGCTAACTAGCCTTTCTTCTGCTGTCAGCTCGTGTTAGTCACATAGTTCACATAAACACATTTGCACCTCTGCACTGCAGGTTCAGAGTTGCAAGGTATATTATTTGTGAATAGTGTTTGTTATACCTGAATATAATGCGCTCTACTCTTTTTTTTTCTTCTTCTCCTCCTATGACGGAAAGCACTGATAAAGCCAGGTTGGATTCATAACCAAGAGTGTGAGGATGAGAGAGAACAGGGAACTGTGTGATTGCAGAATTCCTATCCCATAAGTTTTAGTCTGTATCCATTATGTTGCAAAGTTAAATAGTTTAGTGGTAACTGCCTTTAGTTATCACCCCCATCTCAGATTATTTGCACAGAACAGAGTTCCCTTCACATTAGTTATCACCCCCATCTCAGATTATTCTCAGATTATTTGCACAGAACAGAGCTCCCTCCACACAGTTTAGAAGCCTAGGAATACGTAAGTAGTGTACAATGAATATATTGTTACAAGATTTGGAGAATAAAATGTTGATAGCAATCAAAACATATGCAAAATTGCATGTAAACAAAAAGACATTATATTGTGCAGGAAACATTGTGCATGCCTGTGTATGGCAAAGAGCAGGTGGTTAAAATGAAATAAGGTGCATGCTACTTAACGTGTAGAGCGCATGGAAAATCTAAAGCTAGAGGCTTTAGACCCAGTTTTTGAGTGCTTCAGTGCTGATAATTCCTACTGAATTTAAGACCTGCCCTGCCAACAGATAAACCTTAGTTTGATGAGCCCAAAAGCATTGGGACCATCTGAATATAACCCTGCTTGTACAACTGAAAACAGGAATAAGAGCAGGAGAGAGAGAGAAAAGCTGCAGTTCAGCTGAGGTCTTTGTGGCTTACACAGCCACGAGGCCTGATGATTCCACAGGGAGCAAAGCTGAGATGAGATCACACTCTGTGTGAGGGAAAATGCTGCCATCTGGTGCCTCTTATTGCAACTGTTTTATATATGTGTTATTCTACTGTGTGTCAGAAAGACTTTAGAATCCATATACTGCATCTGATAAACAACCAAGAAGCTGCTTTTTAGTATCAGGTTTGGCAAACAAACAAAAAAGGAAAAAAAAACAGCAGAACATATACATTTCTGTTGCAAAAACAGTTTTGACCTCGATAAGCATTGGACAAGTTCTAATGCCCAATATCTCATCCTACCAGATGGTAAAATATAATTCAATGAATGCACATGAGAGGTCTTGGAGGATATAGGACAAGAGAAAGCCTTAAACACACTGTTCATTTTTAGGATGCTGGTTTTACACCAGCTTGTTTCTCAGGGTTGTTGATACAACATCAGATGATGTGCCAAATATATACTGAGAAACTGCACAGTGTTAGAATGAGAGGATATTATTTTTATCTGAGATATTTTTGCTTTTGGAGGCTCTCAAAGAAAGTGCTTGTGATTGCTTGGAGAGACTGATCAAGCCGTATATTTGGAAAACAAAAACATAATCTATTTTTCTCAGTTTTAAACATAACAGTAATAAAGGTAGCTCGTTCTGTGAGCTTACACCTGCTTGTTCCTTGACCATGGCACAGCAAAAGTGTAGGGCTACATGTCAGCTTCTCACTGCAAAAAGAGTGAGAAATTTGTTTACACAAGCAAATTTTTTTTTTTGAACACATATCATTTTTGGAACAACAAAGCACTCAAACTACTGACATGCAATCCACTCTTCCAGATAAACAAGCTCCTGCACCATGTTCACTTTCTCAGGAAGATACTCTAATCCCAAAATGCCTTCTCCAAACAGTATAGACCAAGCAGCTTGCCAAAAATTCTTCCAAAGGATTTATTGTGTAACTCTGCGTAACATGAAGGTCAAGAAACATGTTTACAAGCTAAGGAAAAACAATTGCAAAACTCTATTTCATGGGACTTTCTTGTAAAAACTGCCATAATATGTACATTCCCAAAATGTCAAAAGCACCTGATTTATGCAGGTGCAAACTGAGCCCCTACTTGCAACCCAACGAGTTACTTAATGAGCTAGTTACATGAACAATATAATGCTGATGCTCAAAGGCTGTTCTGTTCCTTACTGTTTCTGTGGTGAGAGAATTGTCTGCTTAATTCCTAGCCTTAAAATATTTATGGATACTTTATACACATTTGCTCTTAAAAAATCATCCAAAAAGGAGCTAGATTCTCCTGTTAACTAAGGATGCATGGAAAGAACTTGGAGTCCTTTGTGCTTGAGCATACTTAGAATTGCTTGGGGATACTAAGAGAAAGTCTGGGCCTTTTGGATGCATACTTAGCTTACTGTAGAGTAGGAGTAATTTCTTTGACAGTCCCATAGCCTATGAACAAATCACTCAACTGAAAACCTTTCTAATATTAGCAGTTGTGTCACAAAACTAATTTTAAGAAACAAGAAAAAACACTTCTTGGTGCCTCCGGCAGTTTTGTTAACTGTTAACTAACAAACTATATTGTCAATCTTCCTTCAAGTTGCAGTCTTGAGAAGAGATTTTATATTGAGCATTGAAATATTTTATTAAAATATTTCCCACATATCTTCAGTCTCCAAGTAGAACAATTGTATGATGAAAGTGGATGCCAAAAAAAATTGTTATTCACTTCATTTTTGACTGTCCCAAAAATAGACAGTGGTAATTTTGTGTAGTAGATTGCTAGATGGCTAAGGGCTACTACTGAGGAATTTGTGCAAAAGGTAACTAGAAAGAGCCCAAGACTTGTCAGCAGGCTCAAATGCACTGTACAGGCTCTGCATCTCTCCTGGTACATTCTTTAGGAGTCCACAGATTGTGAAAGGTGGGAAAAAAACAGGTTAAAATAAGCATGACATCCAGTGCCTCAAAGGGTGAACCTCCAATGGAGGCGAGTTACAAAAATACCTGTGAGGTCTCAAGCCTATAAAAAACAAGGTTCATACCACCTGTAATCAGCTATTTCTTGGTGCTTTTCCTATGACTAGATGCATTAGTGTCCAAGTCCACTTCCCACACCTCCGTACTCTCTCGCTGGAACCTCCATTAGTTTTTCAGACTGTTCTAACTATCACTCCACAATTGCTGGACTCCACAATTGCAAATCCTCCATTTCAGAGTTGAGAACAAGATTTAGTAAGAATTTAGATTGTGCTTTCCCACTGCAATTTAAAATTTCATGGATTTATACAGCCTGACATGGATAATACTTATTAAAAATACTTTCTGTCCATGAAGTAGCAGCTGTGCTGATTTAAATGTGTAAAAACGACACTTTTCCTCAGCCGCAGGGGGAAGGAAATAAGCCTATAAGTAGAAAAAGGAAACTCCTGGGTTTGTATACTCTTGACCTTCTTTGCTTTTGTCATTTTGGCAAAGTGGTCGGCTAGCTTTTGAAAAAAAGACTTTTTTGAAGGTGAATTGAGTACTTATGTGGCTTCTCTCAGAACTTCTGCTTAAGAATATCACATTCCTTAATGGGACAATTACCTGCAGCTCAGTACCTGGATCTCAGCTTTTCCTATACTCTATTTGTATTTTGCATAAAAACATACTGCCTAAAAGGATGAGTTCTTCTCTAAACATCTGATTGCAGCTGTCAGATGTGAAAAGTAGGCTTCTGAGAACAAAAATGAGCCTCACCCCCAAAGCTGACAGCCCTACTTTCGGAGGCAAAGGTGGTGGTAGAGGCTCCATGTAACCCGCTTGGAAGATGTTAGCCCAGCCACGCAGGTCACACTGCCAGAACACGAGCTGAGTACTAGGTGCATATTCACCCTAACTGTAGCTGTAGATAACACGTTGATTTGTTTTGTTGATAACTGATAACATGTCTAAAAATAAGACTCATCTTAAATGACAGAACTTTCCGTGGATGGTTTTAAGCTTATTTTTAAACAATTTCTCTAAAAGCTTGTGAACTGATACCAGTATTCATTTTAATCCTGTCATCTGTTCTCCCTGCCTCCTCCATCTGCCTCAAAACACGAGATAATTTTTCTTTATTATTAATAATAAGCCATTGTGTGAGGCTATTCAGAATTCAAGAGACCTTGGCAGAAAATGGTCCTGAACACTACGCATTCACTATGACTGCATAAACCAGCCTCGTCTCTCAAAACATAAAATGAGGATCTATGTAAAAGAATCCTTTTGCAAACTCCTCCTGCTAGTGTTGCTTCATATGTAGAGCAAGTCTTCCTTCTCAGCAAATTAGCCTAGTCCCCCCATCACTTCCTCTTGTCCTCTCTGAGGAGATAAACTACAAATCCTGTGACTAGTTTGATTTCTGTTATCAGGCACCAATTAGAAATGCAGGGGGATGTACTTTTGAAAATAATCAATAGGAAAAAGTACAGGCTATCAAAACTGATCAAAGACAAAGCAATTCCTATGAGATCTGTGGTTTGAGAAACAGGAAAAGTAATGGCCAGTAGAGCTTTAGAAATCTTCCTTAGCCAATTAATTGTAATATTTAGTATACATGTTTAATTTTCCAGAAGATACTACAGGAAATAAGGTACGGGAGTAATATCTATAATGAAAATAATGTATGTTGTATCTGATTCCTTTTAAAGGTTGTTGAACTGGGCTTCTGAGAAGCACGTTTGAGCTGTCCCTTCTCCCTGTCACCTAAAGAGAGGTCATGCAAGGATCCATTTCTTCCCTGCTTGAAGAAAAGCCAAACACCACTTTTTTGGAGCAGAGGACTGTCCTGCTGAGCTCTTCCAGCCACAGCAAAACAGTTAAGAAGCAACATTTACAGGAAGGGTTGTAGCAGTAATGCTGTTCTACATTTTGAAGAGGAGCCAATCTTTTGATGACCCATGGCCACAACTGGGTAAGAGTTGTCTCATTTAGTCTCCTCTGTGTTTTGCAACATAACATTACATTATCATCACATTGACTCAACTTCAAGGTAAGGACTGCAGGAGAAAACATGTTGGACTTGAGCCTTGGTGATGCAGGCTGACTAGTTACAAGTGCACATCTTCCAATTCACACTCACCTGGAAATCCTAGCAAGTTTTCAGGTGCTGGTTACAGAATTGAGAATAAGGTTCCCGTTTATGTGGTCTTTGGTCCAGATTTTCCTAAAACAAGAAGTGGAAAGTAAAACTAAGTAAAACAGGACTAGAGAATAGAACATGCTGAGCTCATAGCCTAGTTCCTCCTAAGTACCATATGCACAGTAGATTAGCTGCACGAGATTAATTTGGGGGAATTTAACTTCTATAGATGATGCAGCCTTAAACTGAGAACCTTCTTTGATTAAACTAACCTTTAAAGAACAACGTAACTGTCAGTTGCAGGTTTTGTCATTTCCTCCATAAGTGGAAAACATTTGAAAGGCTGGGGGAAAACAAAACAGAAATCCTCAACTGACATTGGTTTTCATGTCTTCTTATACTATGGGCAAGTAATTACATTTCTCTGACATTTGTCCAATAGAGAAATAGATTTGAAATCCAGGATGAAATTGCATTGTTAACAGGTCTTTATGGTACAGTCACACTTGCTGTAGAGGATTTGACTATGTGACCTAGGAGTGTCATTCCTTTCCGTGTCCCTGTTGCACCAACTGCTGATCAGAGATACCTAAAATTGGAAGGTGACTCGGTCTTCCCATCCAAAAATAATGTGGATATTTTCTGCATGAGTTGAAGCTCTAGCTTGCACCATGACGATAAACCCCTTTCTGAGCCACCCAAGGAGGATATCGACCATGTGGGAGTTTGCATCTCCATTCTAGAGGCTCACTGAGCAATTCACATTCTTCCCACGTACCACATTTCCACCATCTGCAGTTTTCACATGGTTTCCAGACGCTCCATTGCCATTAGCAGCCATTTGCAAAGCAGCCCTTGGAGCAGGGCTTTCATCTTGTTTCCAGGGCCACAGCACATCCCACAGCACACCAAAACAACACATTCCCCTCAGCATCTTCTCCTCACTAGACAGAAATAGAAATGTGAGCCAGCTTCAGTTCACTTTAGTCATACAAACCTGCTTGATTTCTGATGTACAGCACCTGGTTTTCTGCCTTTTGCCTCTCTGCTTTGCTTCCTTGGCCTTTCTTGGTAATGTCCTAGGCATTTTCAGACCTGACCCAGCAACAGCAGGAAACCCAGCATACCACAGCTGGAGAGACTTGCCCTGATGGTGTTCCACAGTAGCCCTGGCTCCCACTGCTCATGCAGGTGCCATGGGATGGGGAATATCTTGCTGCTGCTACCAGTGTCTAAAGTGACAACTTTTCTGCCTAGAAACAGTGCTTTGGCATGAGAGGAATTGCACTGGACAGGCTGCAAAGAGGACCTCAAGGTAGGCTGCAAAGGAAGGGAGCTGCTTTGAAGAGCTTGGTCTAGAGGAGGTCAGGTGGCTTGGAGAGAGAGTTTCATAGATCTAAAAAGGACAGAGGTGGCCCAAAGAGGAGGATTTGTTTGTATGAATAGGTAAAACTGTGCTGGCCTTGCACAATAATGTTTCTGTTGGGAGACACTGTGTGCTTTTTTTGGTCCAGACATAGCTCATGAGCGCAGGCGAGCAATGCCAGGCGGTAGAACGGGTCTCATGTTGGCTATATTATGTGACAATGTTCAGTGTGGCTCATCCCTCACCCTCTTCTCTCAGTCCTCAGGTGAAATGTGAAAGGTTGGTTTTTGCTTAGGTAACAATGAGAAACAGGAGTCTGGGCCAGCTTGGGGAGAAATTCTGCCCAAACCTCAGGGAGAGCAGTTCGATGTTGTGAAAAGGATGTGAGACTGCTTCACTTTTGTTCTGTTGCAGCATCCAGACAAGTTATAGAATTAGAACTTGGTGTTTTAAATAGCTAATACCAGGAAATTATTCTCTTTTCTCAGGTTTTTCTCCCCCTGCCTCTAGCAGATTAACTAGTGTAGACATTATACAATAATCTCTTAAATAACTTCTTAAGTAGTTTCTTAAGAAGGACTTCGCTTTTTAGTGCCTAACCGTTAAGTATTCTTATACAAATAGAGTACGTGGAGCTTATGCACAACAGCATTCCACACCTGCTTAAAAGACATGGATTATTCTTTTGACCAGTGCAATAAATAAATGCCAGGGGTGCTGTTTTCTTTCTGTGGGACCTCCCTAGTCTCTTTGCATCAGCCTTTCCATAGGGAAAAAGCCCCATTTCCAAAGCAACCTTAGGTGAAGGTCACAAAGTGCACATGGATCCCCTCTTTCAATTTGGCTTTTAGTAGCTTTACAGCCTCTCTGTAAGGCTTTATAATTATATGATTATAATATAAAGCCTTTATAATTATCTAATAATATAACTCTAAGGCTTTCTATTATAAAGCAAACCTCTTTATCAATTGTTTGACAGAGTCAAGTTTAATCCTGACAAACCAGATTTATAGTGCATTTTCCTAAAAAAACCCACAGTTGTTATAAGGATTATGAGGATCAGGTTTAAACAAACGAGAAGTTGCACAGCATTTGTAAGAATTAGTTGCTGTATTAATCTGCAGTAAAGTTATAGTTTCTCCACTCTAAAAATAAATTTGAGAACCACAGTCTAAGCAAACACAGTATTATCAACCCAACTGTATTTTCACTTAAGTTTTAATTAAATTAATTCAAACAGTATTGTCACAGCCCTGATAAGGAACAAGTTAAAAAACCCTTACATTAACATCATCTGGTTCCCAGGAGTTTGAGTGTTAGCTCAGGGTAATTATACCTAAGGAAATTATTTAAACATAGTGATGTAAAGAACCTTACCTGACACCTTAAAGCAAGGAGAAGAGCAATGGAGAGCTTTCTGCTGCTTACAGTGGAACTCGCCTTACAGTTGCATCGTCTTCCTGTACTTGGCCTACATTAAATGAAATTTAAATACTTAAGGATTAGGCCATTAAAGCAACATTGCTCATTACATGACTTCCCACCTTTCAGAACTTCCTCCAGGGAGGTCTTCAGTGTCCTCATGCTCCAAATCCCCCTGGTGAAGCAGTGACAAGAAAACAAAACATATATATGTATATATATATAAATATATATTAGCCTTTATATTAGTCTAGATGCAACAAGTGACTGTAACCCTCAAATTTGTAAGGCACGTGGTTGGTTTTATCAGTGCGCACCAAAAATTCCTAGCGATTCTTACGTAGCCCAAGGTTAGCATGAGGTAAACTGCAGCAAGCTTCACAGCAGTAGAAAGGGCAGGGATTCACATTCCTCACTGTGGTGGCGTGGGCAGTGGCACTGGCACGTGGAGGGCACAACACGGCACAGCTTTCTGCCTGCTGCAGCACTCAAAGGAGTGAGCGCAGATTGGTGCCTTTATTCCCCCCTCCTCTGGCTGAAATAGTAAAAATCAGGTAACACCAACATGAGGCAACTCAGAAAAACTTGCACCCCCACACAGACACACCCCCACCCAGCCACCCTGCCCCATGCACACAGAGCCACCCCCAAACCCATCCACCCACCTACCACCACGCACACCCACAGCTACCACCACACACCTCCACACCCACCTACCACCACGCACACCCACAGCTACCACCACACACCTCCACACCCACCTACCACCACGCACACCCACAGCTACCACCACACACCTCCACACCCACCTACCACCACGCACACCCACAGCTACCACCACACACCTCCACACCCACCTACCACCACGCACACCCACAGCTACCACCACACACCTCCACACCCACCTACCACCACGCACACCCACAGCTACCACCACACACCTCCACACCCACCTACCACCACGCACACCCACAGCTACCACCACACACCTCCACACCCACCTACCACCACGCACACCCACAGCTACCACCACACACCTCCACACCCACCTACCACCACGCACACCCACAGCTACCACCACACACCTCCACACCCACCTACCACCACGCACACCCACAGCTACCACCACACACCTCCACACCCACCTACCACCACGCACACCCACAGCTACCACCACACACCTCCACACCCACCTACCACCACGCACACCCACAGCTACCACCACACACCTCCACACCCACCTACCACCACGCACACCCACAGCTACCACCACACACCTCCACACCCACCTACCACCACGCACACCCACAGCTACCACCACACACCTCCACCGCGCACACCTCCACATACCACCACACACCTCCACACACACCTACCACCACGCACACCCGCAGGAGTCACAGGGGTGACCTTATCGCTCTCCACAGTGCTCTCAACAGCACTGGAACAGGCTGCCCGGGAACTGATGGAGTCACTGTCCCTGGCAGTGTTCAAGAAATGTGTGAATGAGGCGCTCAGGGACATGGTGTAGCAGGCTTGGTGTTGAGGGGCTTGTGGTTGGACTCGATCTCGAGGGTCTTTTCCAACCACAGTGATTCAATGATTCTACAGCTGCCACCACCACACACACAGACAACCCCAAACACATATGCACCCAGCTACCCCCCCTACACACACACAGCCACCACCACCACCCTGCAAACATACACAGCCACCCTGTCATGCACATCAGCTACCCCCCAAACCAACACACACACAACCGGGCACCCTCCAAACACACACACAGCCACCCCAAACACACACCCGCTGCCACTGCAACACATGTGTCCCTGCCACGACCACAGCCACCGCCACACACACACACAGCCCCCCACGGCCACCCACACAGCCGCCTCCAGCCACATGCACACACACAGCCACACTCCGTATAGATTTTTTGTTGTTAAGAGCCTTTCAAAAGGGAAAGGAGGAGGGAGGTACAAAAGTGATAGAACAGCTCTCAGTTCAGTCTGTTTTGCAAAGAAGTTCCTAGCCCAAGAGCATTGGAACAATAGGGATTTTTTTTCACCTTCGGAAGCATCCACCTGCTACCAAACCAAGCACCAGCAGAGTTTGCCTGAAGTTACCGTTATTGTGTCACCATGAATTACCCTTGTGCTAAGGACATGCCCAACCTCTATACACATTGAGACAGCTACAGAGTGCACAGAAGGACCTTGTCTGCATTAGACAAATGCTTTCTTCTCAACTTTCATGGGATGGGAATTTCTACAGACTGTAAATTAAAAAAAAAGCATTTATAGCTTCATCCTAGAAACTTACAACTTTTAATCTTCTGGTTAGAGACAACTGGATCTGCACTAGACCAGCAGGCCCACTATGCATGAACCTTCACAGAAAGTTCATAAGCAAGTATTTTTAATTCCTCTATCTTACAACTTCTGTCCAAAAGGAAATAGTGTGTTAGTTTTATATGCAAAGAGATAAAACTGTTAGCCTAGAGGTTTTTTGATTTTTTTAAAAGAACCAAGAAGAAAACTACTACATTTTCTTCTAGCCAGAGGTTTGAAGAGCATCATCCTCTGTTTATAGCAGGGTCAAATATGTTGACACCTACTGCCCCGTGGCATTTCAGGTATCACTATAGTTACTTACTGAGTTCCATAATGATTTATAAGATTAGGAAAGAACCTTTCATTGATTTTTAGCACAGCAGAAGTTTGTATCCCACCATCCCAATTATATTCTTGGATTGAAGAGCTCCTATGAACTTCAGCCTCCTGGACTCTGTTACAGAGGGAAGAGCTGTTTCTCTTGGGCTCACAAATGTTTGTAAATGTGCAAAGGGAATTCATACTGGTTGTGCTATGACTATTACTTGCTAATTTACAATAGAGCAGGGAAAGGTTAATACTTACATTCCACTTTTGAAAATATATATGGTATTAGAAGACACTAGGATGGACACCAGCTTGAAAGACAAAACAAAATCCTCACCTCCATTTACTTCAGTGAGAGCCATTCCTTGTTTTTAGGATTTAGCAATAAGCATCAACGTTTTCAGCCACTGGCTTAATTAGGTCCCTTCTCCAAAGCACCCAGTCCATCCAAACATTGCAAAAATTACTGGCTGGCCCTGAACCCCTTGCAGACCAGTGAGTATCCAGCCCTGGGAAAAATGAGGAGTCTGCAGGAGCAGAGCTGTGACCAGCCAAATGTACCCGTCTCGCCTAGCACCGTGGCCACCGCGCTGCTGCCGGCTGCTGCCCGGGAACTTCTCTGGGGGCCCCTCTGCAGAGCCGCATCCTCAATCCAGGAAAACTGGTCTCTGCGGAGCAAACGCTGGAGGTCTCGAGGAGCCAAGGGTGGGCAGCGACCAGGCGGGAGGCCCAGGAGCTCCCCGAGGGCCACACGGCTGGGTTAGGGCCCTGCAGCACAGGTGACTCACAGCTCTGCTAGAAGCAGCCTCCTTGGGCAGCCCTCTTTATCGAGTCTGATTTGCTGCATATGACCCCAAGGCTGCAGCTCAAGTGGGCTCAGGTTATTTGAGGGAAGCAATCAAGAAATACGTACTCTCAATCAGGAAAAATATACAACAGGTGGCCCAAGCAATGAGGAGGCTAATTGTCCACATCAGGAAATCATATGTCTTCTGATCAAACACCTAACTTCAAAAAAATGAGTGTTAGAATAAAATAATACAAGTTTATCAGTGTGTACACTTGGCCCAGGTCAGCACGGGAAATAAAAATTTGCATTCATTTGCATAATTTTGCATGAATTTGCATGAATTTGCATAAAATTTGAATCCAGCTGTGTGCCTAAGCCAATGGGAAGTTTTATTAAAAAAGAAATCTTCTGAATAGAGAAGGTTAAACACACATTAATAGGAGTAACACCATCATCTTAAAGCTGACTTTCAACTAGCTCCAAGCACCCTGCTCCACAGCCTGAAAACCTACTAGAGCAGAGCTCCCGAAGCCAGTTCTCCCAATCCCCGTGGACCTCCTGGCTTGGTGGCTCCCCTCCAGTGCAAACTGCTACTTTGTCCTGCTTGTGTCAGCGGGCGCTCACCCAGCGAGCTGCACAGGGGCCTCAGCGGAGAACAGCCAAAGCCAGGAGTTTTGCCTTTGAAAAGCCCTTAGCCTTGGGTGGTTATGTGGGTTTCAATGTCTCTATGTTCTGACTATGCTACATTTTCTTCACATCTAGTTTGGGAAAAGGCCTCGCAAAGGGGAAATCTCTACAAATGACT
Source organism: Tinamus guttatus (assembly GCF_000705375.1). Next base: position 169,818 of record NW_010578890.1, on the reverse strand, counting down.
GCTCTGCGAAGCTTTTTGCTGCTGGGTGTTGGGAGGGAGTCACCTCAGGCACCCAGCAGTCCTGCCAGGAGGGACGAGCGCCTGCCGCATTTAACCGGTGCAACACGGACAGTCTGCATGGCTTCTCTGGAAGAACTGCAGTACTTGGCAAAACCAAAGGAAGGAGTTCGCGCTCCTGGTGGCCACACGCTTGTGGTCTGGGCACCCCAGCCCGTGCGAGCGGAGTCTTGCAGGAGACCCAAGAGTCGAGCTGCGGTTGGATGAGGATGTGACACAGAAGTGAAAAAGGGAAACACTATTACACACGTCTGAGCACCAGAGAAACTGAGCTAAATGGGCAACTCCTGTCAGTGCTTCTCCTGTCACCTTTCGTTCCCTTCTATTTCCTTTGCTTACACAAGGCCATAAACTCATGGGCAAGAACAAAAAACAAAGGGAGGGTCAAAAGGAAGCTGCACCGAGAGCGGGTCATTCACAGCCAGCACACACAGGACCAGCAGCAAAAGTCCAGGTTCTTAGTGCTGGGAGTGACTTTGCAAACACACGTTGGGCTGGAGGGCGTGAGGGAGAGAGAGATATGGAGATCATTATATCTGCTAACACACAAACTGTCAGCACCACCTCTTCAGACACGACTATCACGGAAACGGAGCACAGCACTAAAATGGCAGAATAGGTTTCAGTGGGTTACTTTGTAGTACTGAATGGGGTTTTCTACAACAGTGTGTGTTTTAATGGCTTTTCTCCTCTCTTCTCTTCTCTTCTCTTCTCTTCTCTTCTCTTCTCTTCTCTTCTCTTCTCTTTTTTTTTCTTTTTCTTTTCCTTTTCCTTTTCCTTTTCCTTTTCCTTTTCCTTTTCCTTTTCCTTTTCCTTTTCCTTTTCCTTTTTCTTTTTCTTTTTCTTTTTTCATGAATTTAAGAGACTGCCCTCAAAAAAAGATGGTAACAGGAGTTCAGTTGCAAACCAGTTACATTTTAGCTCTTTAGTAATAAGGATATGTTGATTAAAATAAAAAGGCAACTTAAGATAAGATGCAAACACCTCATTCGCAATGGCCCGTACCAAGTGAGCCGGAGTACTCTGCAATGTGGCTGTCGTTACCTGCATCTGCAGGTATTAACAGGCAACTAGCTGGGGTGACATGTACCAGAACATTTCAGACATTTACTGCTTCTCTGTTTTTAAGACAGTTATACCAGTTTTGTTTTGTTTTGTTTTTTCTCCTCATCAGGGCTATCACAGTCTCTTCAGCAGCACTTCCAAGTCCCTGGCAAGGGTAGATCTTGTGCCCCCTGGCAGATGCAGCTCCTTGTGGAGCTGTGTAACACAGGGTGTGTTTTCCCCGGCGTTCCCTACCAGCGGGGCTGCGCGGGCGCAGGGGATGCAGGAGCAGGGAAGGGGAGAGGTGTCAGGCGGCCACAGGGGCAGGGTCACTGCACGTAGTACGTGCAGATGCAATACTTTGGGGCTCGTAAAACTCTTAGGGATATTACGAGGAGGAACGTCGATCCTTGAAATCTTCAAACTTACATTAGCAATCTCTGCAGTTAATCCCATCTGAGTCAAATAAGCCCTTTTTAAAAGAGCACAGGAATGTAGGATTGCACAGTCGGTAGGGGTGAATCTCTCCCCATGTGAGCAGGGGTAGGCATTGGAGCAGATGCCCTCTGAAACCCAGGTACACGAGAGGCTAAAGCACCGGGTTTATTGTAGGGAGCAAGGTTCCCCGCAAAGCTCTCACCCTCCTGCAGCAGCTTCTCTCGCAGGGGTAGGCATTTGAGCAGATGCCCTCTGAAACCCAGGTACATGAGAGGCTAAAGCACTGGGTTTGTTGTAGGGAGCAAGGTTCCCCACAAAGCTCTCCTCACCCTCCTGCAGCAGCTTCTCTCTCCAAAGCCACATTCAGGTCCTCATTTCACCCATGCTTTTTTCAAACTGTGGCCGGGTTACTCTTTGCACTGAAATGGCAGATTTGTCCTATCTAATCGCAGCCCTTCTCAGATACAGAGACCCACCTACAACCGTTCTCTTCGCAATGGCCCCTTACAAATTTGTCTCTTGCATCTCCCCTTTGAGGCTTCTCTTTCTCTGATCAACTTGCTGGCGTGACCCAGGCATCCCCTCCTGGGGAGCTTGTTTAAAGCCTCCTCTCATCACGCTGCTTCCCTGAGGCAGCTCTAGGTTTGGGCTGGGTTTCCCGTGTGGCACAAGCTTGAACACAGCCGAAGAAGCCCTGACACTGAGGAGGAGGGTGGTTTTGCCCTTCATCATCCAGGCACTTTTACAAGTATTTTCCTAATGTGGGTTTCTTGTCTGGGGAGACTAAAGGCAGCAAGAGCTGCAGGGCCTGGGGCGCTGGCGCTGCCTGGGTGAGGTTTGGGGCTGAGCTGGCGGCTGCAAACAGCGGGGAGCTCTAGTGGCACCCGGCCCTGCTTGGGTGCGTGGCCGGAGCCCGGGTGGGCGCTCGGTCCTGCCGCCCCCGCAGAGGCGCTTCAGTTCCTGGGGGAAAAGCAAAGCCTCCTTCCTTGGATAACAGGGGCTGCTTTGGTTAAGACCATGTCAGAGAGGGGCACGAATGTGTGTTGCAGACACAGTGTTGTCACAGACTTTGCAGTTGGGCTCACCCGGGAAAGCTGCTTTCAAGTGACACTCGCTATTTAAACTGTCCCTACTACTCCCCAAACTCTTTTTGTGTTGCCACTCAGGTTTATAGAAGAAAGAAAGCTCCATTTTTCCCAGTGATCCAGGGCAGAGGGGCAAATGCTGCTGCAGGGAATTAGTGACACAGGTGGAGAGGTAAATGGTTTCTCACCCTCTGGTTTGCTGGTGCAACAGTGCCTGTTTGGCTCAGGTGTAAGTCAGGGCAAAGCGACTTTAGTGCAAGTCTGTATGTGTGTGTAGGGGGGCTTGACTCCAAGGGGCGCATCAAGAAAAGGGTACCCACAGTCAGGCAAAGAGATTCAATGTGAACATTATTTATTTTGTTTTTCACTAGGAATTTTCTTCTTCCGAACAAATGCAAGTCCCCTCTCCGGAAGTCCGCCCGCAGCAGGGCAGGGCCGCCCGCCTGGGCCGCCTGCCACCTGTCCCTGGAGGCTGTTTTGGCGGAGCCGGCCAGAGCACAGGCCTGCGTGTGACTTCTGCCCCAGGCTGAGACACTCGGCTCTGGTGCGACGGTGTCTCACGGCAGATACAAGGTTCGCGTCCCGCCTGCCGCGGCCCACCGCGTGCCCGGCCATCAGCCGTGCGCGGGCGGGATGTGCCAGCCTGGCTTGGGAGCTGGGGCTCTCGCTGTGTTTTCCTTAGAGGCGTGCGCGATTCTGGCCAGGCAGCACAAGGACTGAGTTTCCTGCGATCAAAGACAGAGCCGGCACCTTGCGGCAGACGCGAGAACATCCCCTCCTGCTCTAAACGCACTTGGCCTTCGCTCAGACCTCGAGGCACCTTCGAGACACGAGCAGCCGCCCACCCCGTTTGCCCTCAGCACCTCTGCGGAGGTGCCGGTTTCAGAGCCACCCCGAGCAGCACCCGAGCAGGCCAGCGACTTGCGGCAGCTTCGCTGTCGGCTTTGGGTGCTGGGTGCTCACAGCTGCCCGGGAAGAGCGAGCTGCAGAAAGGAAGGCTAGAAACCACATCAGGCTTCACACTGCATTTCAGAGGACTTGTAGAACGCTCTGATTACATGCAAGAGTGGCAGTTAAGCAGGGCTAATGTTTTACAGCTTTATCTCCCTCAGATTATGTTGGCATTTCACATTCGTGTGTGGAGGAGGAGCCTGTGCCTGCTAAAATGCTAACAGCATTCTACTAATATCAGTCCCTCTCCCCGTTCCTTTGGGGATCAGAAAGCGTCACTATGGCTCATGCAGCAAGCAGCGAGATCCCGCGTTCAGGCTGTGAAACAGGCAGTGAACTAACAGTGACGTGAGCTGCAACAGGCAGCAGCACCTGTTTGGGGGTGTTGCCTGGATTGCAGCCTGTTTCTGGAGCCGTAGCTCCCTGCTTCTGGCTGTAGCTCCCTTCACAGGGAAGGCTTCACAGCTTGAAGCTGCTAAAGCCTGGAACCAAATTCCCATTTTGTCTTGGAGGAGTTACTTGCAGAAAGGGGGAACATTTGCACCTCTGCTAGGTGCCAGTAAGGGGCTGCACCAAGGGACTCTGCACCATAAGGCTCTGGGTCTGTTATAGACAGAAACTGTCTGTTTCTTTGCAACAGCCCAAAGTGTTAGCTGGGTAGCAGGAGAAAATTCATCACCTAATTCCCCTCTTTTTCCCCAAAAGGAGGAAGCAGTTGCAGGGATGCTCCCTCTGGGCCCCCTGGACGCAGTCTGGGACGTTACCCTGGGGAGGCGGCGGCAGCAGCGCTGAGCGGCCGTCACCGTGAAACCAGGTGCATCTGGACACGCACACAGGCATCCTGAGGCTGCAACCTGCAGGAGTCTACTGAGTGAGGTATAAAATAAACGCAACTCGGAGAAACGCAATAATATGACTTTTATTAAGAATTCTCCACGCATGGTAAATGCTGTAGGAAATAAATGCAAATAAGCCAAAAACAAGAGGATTTTCTTTCCTGGTTTTATTTTCACAATGCTTGCTTCAATGAAAGATTGAAACCATCAAACTAAAACAGACATTATATACTAAGAGCATTTACAGTATTTACAGAGTATACATATTTTGCTCAACAGGCAGTTACAGCAACCTGGAACAAAAGTGCAAGTGAAAAGCAGCCCTGGTGGTAAAAGTTCAGCTTTCCTGTTGCTCCTGTTGTCTGTATGAACTAAAGAATGAGTGAGTGGTAAATCCATGTCATAGCAAGCAAGAGCAGTTGTCACCTCTGCTGACTTTTATTTACACCTGAACTTAACAAAGCAGGAATCTATTCCTTTTTCAAGGGAAAAAAAAAAAAAAAAAAAAGAGAGATTAATGACTTCAAAAGTATTTTTTTTTATTAATTTTTAACTTCGACCAGCAGAACCTTTCATTTGTCCCATTTACTGTGCAAATAGAGAGCAATTAAATTCAAATGCTCTGTTGTATTAAATGCTAAAATATATTTTCACTTCTTTATTATACATGCTATAAAATTACACTAAAAAGTTCAAGTTTCGGGAGTTACAATTGCCTATTTATATTATATATAATTTTTTACACGCAGCTCCATTTTGCTTCGTTCCAACACCAGTGCTTGCCGAAGTCCCGTGCGCAACCACAACCATCTCTGCTGTTTTCCCCGCGTACGGAGTGCTCCCGTCTCCCCTTCCTGTTGTTGCAGCACCGCTGCTCCCGATGCCCCTCCTGGCCGCGCTGCCCCTGGCTGCAGGGGCCGAAACTCGAGTCCTGCCAGCTAACAAGCGCGGCGGCCCCGCGACCGCGGCGCTGCTCACGCTCTGCAGAGCTGACACTGTTATTCCAAGTGCTCCTTCAGCGCAGAGCCACAAGGAGGTCGCAATGGGAACCGCGTTACTGGCACCGTGTCAGATGCCCCAGGGGAGCAGACGTTCCTCATCTCCCTCTCGGGACAAAGTCTGGGACTGCCTTTCTGCCACCAGCCGCACGCACAGGATCTGGCCTACGTGCAAAGCAGAGGGCGCAGCAGCCTCTGGGCCTCGTCGCACGTAAACAGACCCAGCCCTGATGTGACAGACCCAACCTGTCACCTGCCCTAGTCATTTTCTCCATGTTCCCTCCTCTTCATGTAGCACCAACCATTTAAGACTTTCACCTTTAACATATATATAAGCATTAATTTATATATATATATCTATACACACACACCCACACACACACCCCTTCCCCACACAAACATATGCAGCATCAATACGTTCATTGTAAGGAGACTTACAGTAGGCTGAAAAATTAAATTGTATTACTTTACAGCACACTAAAATAAAATTTGGACATTTGTGCTTCTTGTTCATAAAAGTAATTTTCATTATCTCAAAAAAAAACTTTTATGTTTTAATTTGCATTAAAATAGGTCACATGATGAGAAAAAGTTAGAAAACAGCCATGTTTGAGAACTAAAGAACATCAATCTTCCTCTCATTTGTTCCACAAAGTCTATGGAATAGCTGCTTCCCCTACAGATTCTTCATTCCCACTCCCATACTGCTGCCCAGGTTTGCTCAAGGATCTTGCATGTCTTAATAAATGGTAACGCACCAAAGACTCAGGCATCCCACCCTGCACAGTGCACACTCATCACGTCAGTGTTTGCCCCCTTCAGTGAACAACACATAAATAAAACAGCACTTAAACCTCACTTTTAACCCAGGACTTCAAAGTGCTTTGAAAAATCCCCCCTATCGGCACGTTAGGAAAGAGGCACGAGGAACCAGGCTTGAATCCGTGCCCCCATGGACACCAAGAACCCCAAGCCAAGTTTCCTGGCTGGGAGAAGTGTCTGGTTGCCCCATCTCACCGGGGGAGCTCCACTCGTGGACACGCACACTTGTTCATAACCCACAGCATAATGCAGAAAAGAGCAGCTCCGCACCCAGGGAGCTCCAGTGTGAAGACACGTCCCCCTTGGAAGCATGAAATGGTTTCATAAGAGAAGCCATTTCATTAAAAACCGAGCTGAGTTTAAACCTTCATAGTAAATGAGTACATATTAGAAGTCAGGCTTTGCCTAGCTGTAAGTACTGCTTTGAGCAGGCAAAAGATGATCTGCTGTCAAATGATATGGCATACCTCAGGGTGCATTTTAGACCAAACAAGCATTGCTGGGACATGCAGGACAGAACTGACTGAAAACAAAAGCTGAATCGAGGAAATTTCATTAAAATTTGTTCTATAAATATCTCCATGACAGTACAGTCTCACTGTTTCCACGTTTGTGGCTCTAATCCTGGACAATTTAAAATAAATTGTGTTTTTGCCTTTTTAGCTTGTTTTAAGATGAAGCCTGTCAAACTGGGTGCTGTAGGAAGACTGATGCCATTCATTTTATTTCCTGAAACCCACTGAAACTGAACGGTTATTTTGCAAGCATTTTGGCTATGTTAGGAGTACCACATCTCCTGCGTTCTTATGCGAAGTCCCAGATCTCCCACTGATTGCGGGAAGGAAACACCCCTCCTGCAGCCCGCGGGCTGCTCCTCCGGCGCTGCCCGTCTCGGCGCACGTCGCGACGCGTTTCCACCCCCGGCTCTGCAACAGCGTTTTCCTGCTCTCCTCGTTCTGACCAGTTATCCTCTCAGAGAGGGCTGCAGGATCCCTTTTTCAACCAGGTGAGATTTCAGAGTCTTATAGACATCTAATTGCTGCTCTGGCTGAAGGATCAGTAGTTGCTTCAACAGTTTGCTGGGATTTGGACCCCTATGAAAAAGTAAATTCCATCAGTAACAGTTCTAAAGCAACTTTTAGAGAGCTTCTTTCTCAAACACTTTCTTTCCTTTCTCCGGGGCCCCAAAATAAAGCTTTGCTTAGTCTAATAATCTCCTCAAGACGCTCAAGTGCTTTAGCAAGCACCACTGTGCAAATACCCTCCCCAGCTGAGTCTGAACATAAGCAGGAAAGCACTTCCCATGTTTGCTGCCTGTGGGGATAACTAGAAGGTTTAGGACAAACAGAAGATTCACGGATTCATTCTTTGTCACTAAAATCACAATATTCACATAAAAAGATTTTTTTTTTTAATATCTGTTGCAGGATAGGCTGTGTATTGCCAAAATAAACAAAAAGCTTGCCAGGTCGGATAAGAAACCCAACAATTAAACCAAAATTTTCTAAATAACAACATTTTCAGCTTCATTTTCAGGTAGCCACTACATTCAATTAGTCATATACACATGTGTAGAGGAAGCTTTTAAGCTAGGCTGAATATGAGACAAAGAATCTGTGGCCAATTCAGTAGCTAGTAATTATTTACCCATATGCATTTATAAACATTAAGGGCATTTATGAATTCTGATACCTCCTGCCCCAAGGAACTCGAGACCAGATTTAATACTACTATCATTCCAAGGATTTCTTCTTAGAAGTTGGTGTGGTCCAGGGAAGATGGGGAATATTTTCAACAAGTTGCATCCTCTCTTTATTCATCATATCTTAAGCAGAAAGGTAATTAACAGATCTGCAAATCAGGTTCTAGAAACAACCTTGGTAGGTCAACGGTGCAGAACAGGACACGTGCGAGAAGTTTGAAACAGCTCCCAGAAGGGTGTAAGCAGGTCGGATCGCCAAAGACCCGTACGTACCGTATGAAACTGGTGATGTAGACATGGACAAAAGTGGCCATGAGGTACTGGCAGTCGAAGCGATCCATGATCCCGCCGTGCCCAGGGATCGTGTCAGCAAAATCCTGTCAGGGGTGGGGATGGGGGGAAAGAGAAGGTCCCGGTGAGCGCTGGTGGGGAGCGGCGCTCCTGCCCCGCAGGCACAGCCGCACACGGGCCCCGCGCAGCCACCGCCTCGCGCGCCGGGCCCGCCTCAGCGCCAGCCCCACCACGAGCTCGGGGGGAGGAGAGGGTCAAGGGATGAAGAGCCCTGGCCACAGCGCCGCCAGGAGCCAGCAGCAGGTCTGGGGCGGCCTTGCCAGGACCCTGTCTGGGCGCGTGTCGGTACAGGAACCAGCAAACCTCCTCAGGGGCTGCTCCTGTTCGCTGCCTACGCAGCAGCAAACTACTAAAACACTGCTACTGCTTGGTCCTCCAGTGGCTGCCCCAGGAACTGGTATTGGCAAGAGAAGTGGCAACCTGAGAATTCTGTTTGCTGTTTAACACCCTCTTTGAAAATTCTGTTGCCAATTCACCTGCCTGCTTTTCATTGACCTCCTGGCAAACATCATTCAAAAGCATGAAACAGGCATGCAATATAAATATACTTAAGCAAAACTAAGTAGGGAAAAAAATATTTATCACTTTGAAAAATTTCTGATGCAAACAAGACTCAAAAGACATATTTATGATACCCAGATTCTCTGGTATTATGATACCCAGATTTCTCTGCTGCTCTGGCAGGGCAGCACGCGAGGCTGCAGGCAGCCAAGTGCCTCCAGAGCAGCGCGAGCATCGAGCACGCACGGGTGCAGGGAGCAAGCGGGAGCCCCCCTAAGGAAGCACCGCGCAGAGGGGGGTCCGCAGGCCAAAACTGCTGCACACAGGGAGCACCCAGGCTTAGCAGCAGGACACAAACTGCAGCAAGGCGGCCAAACGTCCTCGCCTCGAGGAGCCCGACACGTCTCCATCCGTGTGGACACCAGTACGTTGGTACAAGACGTGCAGCCAGCACTTGAAGGGAAAACTGCGGTAAGCGACTGCCAGGTGGCCACAGGTCACCGTTCAGCTTACAAAACTTGCAATATCACATCTTGTTTGCCAAGAGCACTTCTGAGCCATGATTTGGAAGAGTAAGTATCAATGAAAATATGAAAATAAAGTACTAAATTGCCAACACTGAGTCCTACGTTGATTACAGAGTTTTAAGAATAATATGCAGAAACATCTGATAAAACAAAGTCCTGCTACTCAAGCTAATAAAGAACCTCAGCATCTCATCTTACTAGGAAGACTATGCAATATCACTGCAATCAATAATCTCAACCCCCCACATAGCTCGAAGAGGACAACCAAAGCAAAAGCAGCTCCCAGGAGGGAGTACTCACCTTGATTTTGAAAGCTCTTTTAAATCCACTTGCAAAGAATCCTCCAAATGGGCCAATTAGAGAGGCAAACGTTGCCAACGCAATGCTGTGCATCTGAAACGGGTACATATTGACCGACTCCTGCAAGGCAAATAGCAAGCAAAGTCTTTCAAAAGGTTCCAAGATTGCAGACATTTCAGCTTAAGTACCTTCGAGCACCCGGCTTTCCTGAGAGAGGGTAATACTTTACAGAAAGGAAGAGTGCAGATACATTGGAGACTACTGCTGAAGGCAGGTTTACGGGAACAGCATGGAGCGTGCAGGGCTGCTGGAACAGTCAAACAGTCTGGATAAATGTTGTATTCTGTGGACAATCCTTTAGTTAAACAAATATATATATATATGTGTGTGTGTGTGTATATATATATCTATATATAATCACTAGCTTTATAACACACAATGGGACTCTAAGCCTTCACTTGCTCTGCTTATCCAGTTTCCTTCCTGGCATCTTGCATTTCCTGCAGAGAAAGGAATTTTCCACAATTTCCTAGATAATTCTGCAGACTAAGTGGCTGAATGCTCTAAGCAAACTGTTCACCTTCACTCAACTCACTATCACAGTCACTCAAGTGGTCTCAGGAGACAGATGTGAATTTAGCATCAATTTCCCATGCTGACACTTACACCATAATAGCAAGAAATAAAGAAATAAAAGCTTTGCCTCCATTAATACTTCTGCCTTTGCATTTGAACACATACTGTTCCCTTCATCTTGTCCACAGACTTCAAGTTTGTTTTGATCTCTTAAGTACTTGCAGAGTGGAAAGATTTCCCTGCCAGCAGGCACCTGCCTTCCTTCCTGACAGATTAGAAACAAGGTAGGTAATTTTTTTGCTCAACTCACCTTTGAGCACTTCCAAGGCAGTGACACTAAGTTCTGCCTTTGGGGGAGTACTGTCTCTTCCCTGAGCTGTGGTTGGGAATTCCCAAATCTTGCACTCCAGTTTGCATCACAGCCAACACCACCTATCTTTGCAAATATTCTGGGCAGCAATTTCGAGCCAAGTTTGGTTGGGGCTAACTAGTCATGTGGTCAAATGGAAAACTTGTGTTGACTTGGCATATTAAGAAGGTTATTTTGCTGGGAAAAGCACAAGGCTCAACATGTCTTACACCAAGCAAGAAGACTCCCAGGCTGACACCCTGCTATAATTCTGAGAGAGAACATCAGCAGCTGAATAATGGAAAAAAGGGTCATTGCAGAAATAAGTGAATTGGAAAAAAAAAAAAAAGTCAAATTAAGTGGTAAAACTGATTTTGTCCTCAAAGCTTCTCAGAGTTTGGCCAAACGGAGCCAATAGAGCATGGGAAACTATCATCTTTTCTAGGGTTAACTGACACCTGTTAAACTATCCTAGAGCTGGGTCACATTCTCTTCCCCTTGTCCTTTACTGAAAGGCACAGCAGAGCTGGACAAAATAGGATGCTGCTCTTTGCTCAGTTCACATTATGAAAGTCTTTTTATTAAGCTTGTAACTAAATCAGCAGCCCCAAAACCTCAGTTCTCTGAATAATGATGCTCTCATCCAGAGTGAACTAAGAGCTTCTTTTAGATGTAGATTTGCTTTTAAGAAAAAGCAACTGTAGCCATACATTCCCTTTAGTCTTCAGTTTTTGCAAGGGAATACTACAACACTTACCTGAACCTGGGGCTTGTTACCACAACCCAATGGACTTTCCCCGTGAGATATTAAAGCTAAACACGGGCAATGTCTGCGGTCCTGCTTGGTGTTCTCTACTCATTCTCTGTGCTGAACCCATGGACAGGCAGAAGAGGAATTGCTACCAAGCGGGTTCTGTGTTTATCATCTCCTCTTTACCCTAAAGGAAAGGCTATGAGAGACTCTTTTACTCCTGCTAGGCATCCTCTTCCCGGCCGAGTTCCTCTAGAGTCTGTGACGCAGGAAGTGCCGCTTTTGCTAGTGCCATGACTGCAGACCTGCTTCCTGACAGGGAAGGAGACAGCCCACCTGGAAGAACTTGTGAACTGGGTGCAGGAGAAGGGTGGGTGAGGAAATGACGTGGAATTAGTGTCAAGAATCTTTTTCAGCCGGCACAGAAGTAGTGGCAGAAGTTAACCCACAAGGTGCTATTTGACAAAATAAATCCAGTCCAGCAGCTGCAAATGAGTGAAGTCCTCAGAGCCTGTTAACCTGGGCCCGGACAAACCTCTGCTGCATTTAGCACAGCAGATACTGGCTGTTCTTGCAGAGTGCCACACACAGGCCCACAGCACTGATTCTGGCCTTACCCTTCCAAGCCTGCCCAGTGTAAACCTTTCTAAAAAAAGGTTTAGCAAAAAGTTTAAACTGGGAAATGCAGTTTCAGTGTTAACTAAAGCCTTGCTGTTTCCTTACCCATCCCAACACAGCCTGAAGCAGCGGTGGCACCGAGTACTTCTTCATCTGGAAGAGCTCTGAAGGTTCGCACTCCGTCACAAATCTGTTGGTTTCACTATTATATTCCACTGGGCAAACAAAGTACTGATGTTGAGCCAAAAAATAGGAAAACTGAAAGCAAAAGAGGAGGAGAAATATGCATTTGTTGTTAAAGTCAGAATGAGGCTGTAATGGATGACCTGGAGACGTCAAGCCAAGGATAATGAAAAATCCCTGTGGTAAGAGACACTTCTCCAGGTTAGAGAATGTCTCAACAGATCAGGCAAGCATGGGCACTGAATACTTGAATCCCAGCTTGATTTTCTTATCTCATGTTTGCATTTACTTTCCGTTTCTGCATTATAAATAAAAGAAATCCCAAAACATTAGCCACCATCAATGACTTGTTATTTCTTTATAGTTTACTTTCCAATTAGAATAAATTCTACTGGCCTTGGCAATAAGTTACAGGTCAGAGCAGCTACTTAATGTTGTTATTTTTTTGTAGGCACATCATCAGTTTAAACCACCTGTCTAAACCTACGAGTATCCTACCAGAAGAATTCATACCATGAAGTACGTAACACAAAAATGTCATTTTAGAAAGATGAATAATGCAATCAAATAGATGCAATTAAAAGATAGAGAAGCAACTAATAGATAAAATAACTCCAGCAGTAAGAGATAAGTTGTTTAAACAAAACCCTTTGGTTACTTACAATAAATCCAAATACCACTGTAGAAAAGAAGCCTCCAATGAATCCTTCCCAGGTCTTTTTGGGGGACAACTAAGCAAAAACAGACAACATAACTGTATCAATAAAGTGGGCTTTTATTTTATTTTTCTGGATCTCATTTACCAAAATTGATTTACTTGGGTTTTCAAAGGTATCTGTGAAATAACGGACGTCACCAGCTGAAGATCCATTTATGAATCTTTAGAAACGGGAGAAACTACTTTATTTTTATCAACTATGTCTAACATTCAATACATCTAAAAGTATTCCATGAATATATTGCTGGAGAAATAAAGCAAATACTGTAAACTAAAAATGAAATAAATACCTTGATTAATGGAGTTCTGCCAAAGAAGAAGCCAAAAATGTAAGCAGTAATATCATTGCAAATGACACTTGAAATTGGAACCAGAAACCTACACAGAAATATAGAGAGTTTCAGGAAAAAAAAAAAAGTTGCCACAGTCTAAAACTTAAAATTTATACAACAGCATTTTTGTTCAGGAAATGTTTATTTTTAAAAACAGGTTTCATGCTCTGCTCAACTAGTAGTTGCCCCACATGCAACATATTTAGCTCTACTGCTTTTAATATTCAGCCAGTCAAGACTGGTAGGGATCCACATTAATTCAAGGTATAAAATCCGATTTTGGCAAACAAACTTAAGCATGAATGGGCTGACATTTTCAATCAGACTTGACCGCTGATACTACAGTTATGAAGAAAGCAACAGAAATAAATACATATTAATGCAAGTTAACTCCTTATAGCACAGTTCAGCGAAGTCTAAACAAATGAAGTTTCTTTTCCTTTCCTTTTGCCTTAAATTAGTAGTTTGAGGCAGCCTGCATTAGCTTTCTTAATGCAAATCCCTGCTGCCTGAACGTGGAGGGCATCTGCGTTTCTAACCCAAGTCTGTCAGCTTCTCTTTTCCCCTTTCCAACGCCGAGATGGATTAATGAGCTAAGTTAAGATTTTGTGACAATCTGCCTAACTACCCCATGCAATAGTAGCTGAAATTAAAATAAAAAATAGTAAACTGGCAAGGTTCAGGTTTTGGCACGTGAGCAAGATTTCTATGGAGAAAAAAAAATGTTTATATAAGAACCCTTGAACCCGACCAAAGGCTTTGATTTGTGTTTCCAACTGCAAGCACAACTTTTCTGCAACAAGCCCCACAGTTAAAAATGCATCAGGAAAATAAAAAGGGGTACATAAAATATCGAGTACTTGCAAGAACACAGATTTTCTTCCACATACTTGTACTGGATTTCTCAACCAATAATTTGAACTCTTCTTTTTGAAGTAAGGGGTGAGGAAATATACCCCATGTATTTCTCAACCAATAATTTGAACTCTTCGTTTTGAAGTAAGGTACACTTCTGAGAAACTGACTTTACTTGCATCCTCACAGCTGAATATAGCTGGATGCGGGCATCAAGATGACCAAACAACATCCCATATTTAAACCTATAAATTATTTAAAGCAATTTGAATTGATTTGAACATATGGAACTAAGGGAAGCCCATAGTCAGAATTCCCCCATTCTACAATACAAGTCTTGGCTCAAGAGACTCCTGAAATGTAGCAGGAAAGGGCTGCCTACTATTACTTTAGGTGAACTCCATTTAAACAGGACGAGTGGTATAACACTAGCATTCTATGATGCTTTGCTTGCTAAAATTACATTGGTTGCTTGCTGAAATAAGCTCACATTTTAAAAGATATTGGGAAAAATCAGAGCTTTTTGATGTTTAAAATCTCTGTGAGGACGCAGTTTGCTTCCAGCCAGACTTAATGGCCCCAGTGAAAGGGCTCAACCCCCAGAGCACTGAGCAAACCAAAGCTCACAAATGATTCCCAGAGAACTGTTGGGTATTCAGACATTTTGAAATTCCAAAAAAATCCATCTTCACTTGTACTTCTGTCTAACAAAATACTATGAAAAACAGCTCGCTGTGCAGGCAAGCACCCTAGGCCCTGCAAGGGGATTAGGCAGTTGCTCTGTGCCCTCTGTACTGCTGGCTGCCTGGTTGAGGAGGTTTCTGCATCCTGCCCCTCGTCCTTCGCCTCCTGCTCCCCACGCCCCGCAGTTCCCCCGGCACAAACGCTCCTTTGCTTGGTGCCGATTTCACCGTTTTCGCGATTATTCACTGCGTAAAAGCACCGACCCTGCAACGCAACACAACTGTGAACCAGTTTAGTGCTGTCCCCTTACCAGATCATGCCTTCAAACAGATTTTGGATGACAAGATGAGATTGAGTTACAGTGATCAGCAAAGTGACATGAGTCCATGCGAACTGTTAACAACGCAACAACACAACAGTTAGTGCAAACACACATCAGTCCACCCCGCTCCCCCCTGGTACGGCCAAGCCCGGAGCTGCAGAGGACACGGCCAGGGAGCCGGCGGTGCGCGCAGGACAGCACCAGGCAGCGACTTCCCAACACAAAACACTGACAAACTCGAGAAGATTTCCCCCCTCCCACCATCATTTATGTTCACCAAGAATTTTTATTTATTTTCAACGTGCAGTTTGAGATCTGATTTAGTAAGACAAACCTTCGGCATGAAAGAAACAAAGAAATGGCAGGCAAAGTGATATTCTGTATATAGGTGTAGTAGACAAGTTAGGAGTGTTAACGTTGAAATGGCAGTGAAGAACTCATGAACGTCATGCTACACCAACATGGAATCTCGCGACAGAATACCCGCCCTCTTGTGAGACACGAAATTCTTAAGGTTCGGACTAGCAGAAAGAAAAAGGGTAACTCCTGTGTGTGTGGTTGCTGAAGGCATCAGTCTCCCCTTTATTAACACATGCACATGGTGTTCATGCTGTAGCAGCAGTGCACACTGAAGGAAGTGCCAAAAGAGCTTCTACATTAAGA
>NW_010578890.1:77825-120325 GCF_000705375.1 Tinamus guttatus | reverse complement strand
CCACGCTCCCCTGCAGCAGGTGCCTTTTCCCTGGGCTCGGCAAGCCCAGGCACCCTGACAATATTTTTCTAATGCTGGCTGAAGCTGGAAGAAACAACTCAGGAGATTAAAGGTATATAGGTAGCTAGCTAGCTAAACATACACACACACACATATATATAAACATATCCTTGTGTGTGTTTTTATTTGAATAGCTGTTAATTGCTCACATTCTCCGCAGAGGCCACCACCAAGACGAGGGGCCCTGCTCCTAACCCGGCCCAATTCCGGGCTATTTAAGGTCCTCCAGAGCGGCATGAATCAGAAAGAAAACAGCTCCCCCTACCCATTTTATTAGAAAGCAGTAAAACCCGGTGGTGTCTCATTAAATTTAATGAGTCTTCATAAAATAACCATTACGCCGCGGAGGTAATGAAAAGAATAACTATGCTGCTTAGTAAATAAAGCAGCAAGGGCGACGCTATCGGATGGCCAGGCTACCTCGCAGGTATCGAGCAGGTAAATTACTCGCAGGGTGAATTTGACCATCTTGCACGGTCATAAAATAAATCACGGCCAGTCCATGCTGCCCCTTCGCAAGCCACCGCGCGGGTGCACGGGGTGAAATCGTGGCCCTGGCTCCCGGGAAGGAAGGGGTTAAACTCAGTGCAGGATAAACTGCCTGTGGTTCCTGAGTGCCCATGGAGGAGCAAGGAGGGCCGGTGGGTGCGCCTGAAATTCCTCTCAGCGGCAGCGGGAACCGCGACGCGGCGCTTGCCGTGTGGGAAGGCTGCGGCGGGAGGCATCGGGGAGCAGCGCTCGGGCTGTACCTGGCTCGCCTCCGCACCGACGCTTCCTCGGGAGGCCGCTCGCAAGCCGGGCTGCTCTGTCTGGCTTAACGGGATCGCCGCTCCTGCCGCTGCACCGACGTCGTCCGTGCGCCACGGGTCATGGCTGAATTGTAACTGTAAACCGTATTTTCCCTGTTGAACCCGAACATTCGCACCTCGTCTTGGCCCGCACTTTCTAACCATGAAACATCCCATAGGATCCTGGTGAGGCTCGGCCAGGACAAGGGCAGGGGCCCAGCTGCCCCGCGAGCCTGGCCCCGCTCCGCAGCCGCTGTCCTGCCGCAGCGGCCCGGGATCCTCCGGCCTTGGCTGCTGTCTGGCAGCTCCCTAGCCTGAGGGATGAGCAGAGGACGCGCTTCCCATCGCTCCGTCCGCATTGGGAGCGAGCACGCCAGGACAAGCCCTCAGCCCCCAAAGGACCTCCGTCCTTCCTACCGATATCGCAGTCCCTTTGGCCAGCCCCTGTGTAAGCTGCTAGGAAGCTGCTCAATCCACAGACTTGGTGGTGGGGCCAGCGCGATTCCCGTCGGATCATGAGGATCACAGACCAGCATCCACCCTCCCCGCCGCCGCCGTGGCTCCCGAGGACACGGAGACCCACAGTGTCATTACTCCCTAATCTAGCCGAGGTGATGAAACGGGGCCAAAACTCTCAGCGCAATTTCATCAGCATATTCATGAGTCGCACTTTTGCAGTGTTGCAGAAACAACACAAATTGGTTTGTGAATTGTGAACTCCCCCTTCTTCGCCGCCGCCGGAATCGCAAATCGCGCATTAGCGAAGCGAGGGAGCGGGGCTGACCAGGGCGCCCAGTGGCTACGGTACCGCTCCGGTTCTTGCCCCGTTTCCAGGCATCAAGTCACTCTTTTCCCATTGAATGCCACTGTGGCGGGGAAAGCTCGTGAGCTCAGCTCCGAGGGCAGATGGGAAGGGGCTGGGAGATTCCTGTATCCTTGGATTCTCTCCACTCCGGCCTCATCCTGGACGGGGCAGACCTGCTAGGAGCGTGGGATGAGAAAGAGCCCACGAGCGTTCGCAGAGGTTCGCGGGAGGCTTGATTTAATTTTGCTGCGGGAAGTTTGGTTCAGCCGGGCTTTGTGCACACAAAATAAGGCGACGTCGCTGATTTAATTAGAGCTCGGCCCTTCAGGCCGCGCGCACTGTGCTGCAGAAATTGCATTTTGCGAACGGCAAAAACTATCAAAAGATGGAGCAAACGGAAAGATGCGGCTACAGAGCGCGTTCTCTTCCCCTTTCCCTTTGCCACCTCTAATTCGTTGCTCAATTTGAGTATGGAAATAACGTTTGTCAATGAGTTCCCAACACACGAATGCTACCAAAAGAAAAAAAAAGAAGACAAAGAAAGAAGGGGAAAGAAAAAAGGAAAAAGATGTGAGCATCTCCTGCTTGTACTCCTAACCCATTTATAGCACAATACACGGATAATCCAAGCCAGCTCTGAAAACCGGACTTGTCCAGTTACGCTCTGCTCCAGCACGGCCGTTCATTTAAAATTTGAAGGTTTTCTTGTATTTTGCCTCTCCTTGGCCTGGCAAAGTCAACAGGAACTAGTTGGAAATCGCCGCGGACTCCGCAGCATCAATTCTGTGAGGTTTTCCCTGAGGGCAGTGGATTAAATCCAGGATAAAGAGGAGGGCGGCTGGTGCCTCTGCGCGGCCCGGGCAGCGAGGAGGCGGCTGCGGCGGGAGGAACCTGCACGCAGCCGGGTGCCGACATCTGCATTTCGCTCCCCTGGAGGAAAAGCCTGAAATACACCCTGGCACATAAAAAAATCCTGAAAATTTACACCCGTGATTTAAGGGTCTAACCTGGTTACGGAGACAGCGGAAAGTGCCTGTACCGGTGCTGGATAGCGGGAGACCGCTCGTTTCTCATACTGATTTATGCAGGGCCGGGGAGCGAACATACAATTAATAGTTGACTTCGTTGGACGCCAGCTGTTAGCCCCATAATTTACAATGGTAACAGTTGAAGAATAAGAAGAATTATACTGGTAGAAACTGTATTCTGGCATTTTAAAGGTCAGATCCCACTGCCATTAGGGTGCTTAGCGATTCTAATTGATTGGAGATGATGTTATTTGCTGACGTGTCCAGCCGGAGTGTCAGCCCGGAGCTGTAGGCACAGGCATGTTTGCTTATATGGACATTACATACACGCAGGGGTACCCTATGTACACGAGCACAGAGGGAGAAAGACCCCCAAATTAGTAGGAAATGCAGCTGGACACAGAACAACGTCCCGTTGCGATGTTACAAGCTAATTGCAACAAGAAAAAGTCTTTTAAAGTGATTTCACTGGACACAGGACGGATTCAGTATAGTGCATCTGCAGTTCACTACGTACTCAAGTTTCCTGACGTTTTCCAAATATCAACCCTTGGCCGTCAAAATACAGAGATAGGAGACTACTATTACAGTGTATTTCCAGGCACTGCCTTACCAGGAATGAATCCCAGAGGGCACCGCATGAATATTTCCCATACACTTGAAACTTGCTTTTCTTCGTTCCTCCAGCAGAAGTTTAGGAAATTTACACTCCCACCATAAGCAGACTGGCCTCCAAGCACAGCTCTCATAGCCTAGGGGCTGCCTAGAGGCTCCCAATGGTTCACACAGTTTTTTTTTTTTTTTTTTTCTCCTGCAGCCACCTACGCGGCAGGGAATATTTAAGGGAAGGTAAGGGGAAAATGAACTGTGCTTTTGGCATCCTATGATGCCCAAAAGGACACACTGCAGCTTAATATCCTCTGTGCAGGCGGTACTGCAGGTGGTGCTAACATCCATTTTAATCCAGGCTAAATACAACTCGGTGTTTCAGAGAACACGGAAGTTTAGCCCGGATTCCTCTGCTGGCAAACATGGCACTGGCAGCAACGGTGCCTTCTCACTCCTCCCCACTTCCCATTCCATCTAGAGGCTAAAATCATGGGCCTACTTCTGCCTGGAGGACGGGAAGAAAAGAAATCACCCTCCATCCACCAACAGCTTCCTTTGAGGAGCCTTCTCATCATGTCTGATGGGGGCTGCACCAAGTTCTGCTTGTGGGTTCATCTCAAAAAGCCAAGTGTTCAAACAACAACAACAATAATAGAAGAATTACTTCATTTTTCTCTTCAAACAGGCAGAAAGTGTTTGCACGTTTGGCTTTTTAAATCTCTCTTTATACATGTGACTACTTAAAAGCAAAACCAGCAGGACTGGCAAGGGAGAAGCAGTTCCTTGCGAGCGAGATTAATAACATGAGCTCAAAACAAGAGTTCCTGCACTCCAGCTCAAAGCGTACGGCTCATTCTTTGGATGTATTCATCCAGTTAATGTAAAGCAGGCTTTTGCTTAGAAAAGCATGAACCCAAAGCCACAGTTTTGCTGCTTATCTTGTTATCCTTTATTTGGGGATTAGGTTGCTTTTGTAGCTGCAAGCATGTTAACTTTCTCCCTGGCGGATGGTTTTTGGTTTGCGACTGATCTTTCCTCCTGCTCTTTGCGGGGCTTTTGCCTGATTTAAAAGACTTTCCTTGCAAAAGCCCCGCAGATTCTCCTCGGCTAGGAGGCACTTGACATACCTGCTTCTCTACACCGAGCAAAGCTCGGGCCCTGTTCCACTACTGCTCACTCGGTGCCGACGGATCTGACCTGACGTGACTATATGAAGCTGAGGGAAGGCGACAGACCCAGGCAGCAGCAAGGAAAACTTCCATTAGATACAAGGAGAAAACTCCTCCCCACGTACGTAGCTGACAGCTGGACCAGGAGCCCGGAGAGCATCTGCATCCGGAACCAGCCTGGCCGAGGCCCTGGGCATCCTGGCCTGGCTTCGAGGTAGAGGCGCTTTGAACGGAGGGCTGGACTGAGATCCCTTGCAGGCGAAATTATTCGGTGTACCCAGTTATTTCTTATTGATGCCAAGCCCACAGGAAAAAAAAAAAGTTAACATTTAGTTACTATTTCCGAGGAGGCTTTTTTTTTTCCCCTAATTGAAAACAAATATTTCTTTAAAACATATTTCATTTGATGCTAAAAAAGGCACAGAAATGAACAAAATAGTTCACTCTTGGTCAGGCAAAGCATTTTGTTCAACCCCCCAAGAACTTTGGCGGCTCTTTTCTCGCTTGCTGAAAGCTAACAGAAGTTAGTTCCCATCTCAGCAACGCCAGGGCGAGGGCGCCGGGCCTCTCCCGCCGCTCTCATCCCTCCCGGGCAGACGTTCTCTGCAGCGCTCGCTCGCGGCGCACACGTTTCCCCATGCGCTCGGGGTCGCTCAGCGCCCTTCGCTCTCGCCCGCTGGAGCATCTTCCTCCTCCTCTACCGCCGGCATTTATCTCTGCGCAGCACAGGGAGAGGAAGGGGGAGCGCTTTTGTGGATATTGTCCGCTCGTTTCGCGCTCCCCCGCTGGCAACAAAAGAGTTGTCAAGAGTCACGTTTGTAATAATTTAACGGATTATTTGCTTATTAGATATTAATCATCCTGCCGCGGCCGGGGTCCGTGCTGGGGCTCCTCTACTAGAGCGGTGATCCTGATCTCAATTAGATTATGTCTCTCTCCTTTCCCTCCCCATAAATCATTCCGGCAAACTGAAATTAACAGCTACTGGAGCGCATTAATAACCCACCGCGCGCATTGGGAAAGGCATTAGCCAGAACCCTCCCATCACTCTGCCTGCTAAGCACATCATTTTGTTTATGAAATATAAACATTTCATGGAAGAGCTCGCACGCATTTCGCCGGGCCCCGTGACAGCTGAAATGATGGCCCGCAATTGCCGGGCAGCCGAGCGGCAGTGCCAGGTTTGCTGAGGGCCCCGGCGCGGCGGCTGCGCTGCCTCCTCAGGCGTTCGAATCCGCCACGCTTCAAACCAAACTCTCCTTTCCTGGGGGAAAATAGAAAAAGGAGAGTTATGTATTGCTGAGAGAGATGTGGAGAGGCGAGCTCGGTTCACGGGATCGCCGTATCCAGGTTGCCTTCCCGGAAACGCCTGCAAATACTTGAAAAATACAAGCTCTAGGGTAACTCTTGGAAGGAGTCCTACCAAAACGCTTCATTTCTGGTGAAGCGACATTCAAATGCGGGTGCTGAGCAGCGCCGCAGCTCCTGTGTTTTCACCCCCAGGACCCCACATTACAGCCCACACGTGAAAGCTCCCAGGAACAGAATCGCGGGGTTTCCCGACAAACCGAAGCCCTCAAGAGCCCAGTGCAGAGAGCACCCAGGTGGCAAAGCCCGGCCGAGCTGGCCGGTGCCAGCTCCAGTGTCCACGTTCCTGCCGGCCCCTTGGCTGCACCTCGTCCATCCGCACACGGAGCGAGCCGGGAGCGTGACGTTCCCCGAGACCAGGACGGCTCCCGGCCTGGCTGCGGTCGTCTGCACTGATCAGCAACAACTAACTGCAATGAATGGCGGTATTTTTATTTATTTATTTTTTAACATAGGAACGAGCCCATTTAAGATTTAGCTGAGTTTTGTTTATTATTCTCAAAACGCATTCACAGCATATAGAGTAATGTCTCCGGAGGGCCGTTCTGCCGGGGAATATTATGCGACTCTCTATCAATAAATGACACGGCTTTTTACGTGTTTTAAGTAAAAGAAATAATTGCTGCTCCTTGTGGAGTTAGGCAATTAATTGCCTAATTATTTTGTTAAGTGTCACCATTAAAAGAAAAACATTACTGGAGCTTTATTGGCAAATTCTAATCTGAGCTAAGGGGGAGATTCTGGGAAAGAACATCCATGCAGTATATCTGCACTGCACCAGAGTATTAAACTCCTAATAAAAATGTCTCTGGGAAAAAAAAAGGGATTTTCTTCTTCATCAGGAGCCCTGTGCTGTTTTTCCATGCTGGTGTTTTTGCTTCCTCATTGTTTAGGGCCTCTGCCCGGCTTCCTCTGGGGTGTTGATGGGCATTAACCTAACCTAAAGCAACCTAAGGAGGAGGAGCAGAGGCTCTGCTGCACCTCCAAGTAGGTCAGCAGTGTCCTCCCTAGCACGGAGGGACTGCTGGACTATCAGGGCCCCCAGCGACCCGAGACAGAGCTGAGCAAAATGCACTTCCACTGGACACGGACCTTGAGCTCAAAGAGGCAACCGTGGATCCAGCTGCCACTTACGGAGAGCTCCGCGGAGGACCGCGTCATGTAACTACCTTCTCGAGTTCCATCTTACAGCAGGCCTTTCCTTCCTTCTTTGCCCATCAGAGGCTCTTCCAGAATCCCATTCCTCTTCTGGCTAGAAATAATTTAAAATTGCTTAAATTTGCTCATGGTCAGTCCATTTGCTCCTGCATCAATATTGTTAGTTCAAGTAGCTGTTCTCTATTGCACATCAACATTTAATTTCTCTGAAGCCAACGGTGTTGTGGATGCATAAAAATTCATCATGGGTCAACTGCAAAAGATTTGGAGGTTACACAAACACAGCTAGATCTGTTTTTCCTGTATTACTAAGGCTGTTAGCCCATGTCAGCAGACGCTGTCTTCCAGTTCGACTGAATCCGGCTTAAGTCTGTTTTCCAAACAGACTTTCTTTCTTCAAAAGACCTGAGAGTCACCCGAAATTCTGCGGGAAATTTTGAGGTCAACACAGGTGGAAAGACAGACTATTTCCTCCAGCAAGTCCCCAGGCTGCAGTGCATGGGAGCGCTTGGACAAGGGGTGCTGCCGGCAGCGTTTCGTTTGCAGCCCCACACTTGACACAACGCAACACGGTTAGATGTGACAGACTTCGTCACTTCAGACTCTCTCTGCCTAATCTGAGGTCAAATGATGGTTTTCCCACAGCCTCCTATATGCTGGATGTAAGAATATTGGGATACTTTGCGGGATTTGGTGCCATAGAGTGCCCTACTCATGCCCAGTCGCATTTACTCCTCTGTGTAGCCACCAACTGCCTAGTATTTGTCTTCCTTCTCCTCTTCTGAGATCCGCAGGCAGACGTTGAGCAATGGCTCATCGTTTAGGCTGTTTATCCAGGCTCTTCTCTCCCTGTGTAGCAGAAAGGACGAGGAACGTTTCATGATGAAGGGGGTTTCCAGTTAACGGGACAAAATGCAAGCTAAGTCATCAACTGGCATAACATGCCAAGAAAGAAAAGGCTTAAATTTATTGTAAATGACAGCCACGATGCAGAAGAGCAGAGTGCGGGAAATCGAGAACCTGGTTTAGGAAAGCACTCAGAGGCAGGCTTGAAATTAAGCATATGTTTAAGTCTTGCTTTTTTTTTTAATTTGAAGCCAGAGGATATAATTAAGTGCTTTCTCCCATTAGAAAGACTACAAATAACCTCTCATTTGCACGTTTCTTTGCTGTCGCAGTTATCACTACGCCCATTACGTTAACAGAGGCAGCGTGGCAGTATATTCCCTATGCAAAATATTCTGGAAATATCCAGGACAAAGCGTTAACTGAGCAAATATTTTCTCTGCCGCATTAACGCCTGGATACTAGGAGACAGGTTGCGAGGTCGCGCTATACACAAGACACGGGGCTGAAACCGCAGCCACTCGTTGGGTTTTTGTTGGCTGGGGTGACCCTGAACGACTGAGAGAAGCTTTGTGAGCTTCCGAAGCGAGCAAACAGCGGGGTCACAGAGGAACTGCAGTCATTGTGTCATTTCTCTCAAGGTAAGGGTTTCTTTTTCCCACAGGAAAAACCCGGCCCGCGGTTCCACACGTTATCAGCGGGCGGGCGGGTTGCCTCTGCCAAGCCGTGCGTTTGCGGAGCAAAACCAACCCCGAGGAGCCTGCGCCGCTCAACTGCACCTCCACCTTCAACCCCGCACCTTGAGACCTTGAACTGAAATTTAAAAAAATATATGTGAAAGTTTAAAAATTAGATCCAAAGGCAGGAGAAGACTTAACACCCCCCACCTCCTTCAAAAGCCCCCTTCTTTATTCTCACCAATTCCACATCCCGGTGACATTAAAGCACAATGTTCGCTTCCACCAGGGCCTGCACTAGCTGCGACTCGGATGATTTCAGCCGTTCTCCCTTGCTGCGCGATGCCATGGGATTGGAGGCGCAGGAGGCTTTGAGGAAAGTCTCCAAGTGAAGATTACAGGTGTTGAGAACGTTTGGTAGCTTCTAACCTATGAGCTGTAAACTAATAGAATAAAAATCCTCTTGACAGCAGCTGCAATTTCCAAAGAGCCGACAGCTAACGCAAGTTTATCAGAGCAGCTACAGCCACCTTAGACATACATTGGGCTAGATATACCTGTATTGGAGCGGGGACGTTATTTTAACTGACAGCATGAAGATAATAAGATAGGATATAATTCTTCTAGTTCTGCATGCTGTCTGAAGAACATCATTTTGCACTGGATTTCGGTAAAGAGAAACAAGTTGCAGGTACCTTTCCCTTGGGGGGCGACACTCTTAGCTCTGGGCTTGTGTTTTCCAGCAGGACATGATCAAAAAATGACGCCAAAATTTTGCTGCCTTGCTTGGCTCAAACCACCCATTCTTACAGGAGCTCACTTAAAATAAAACAAGAAATCTATATTTTACGGAAGGAATCAGAGCAGCGATTTTAATTGCTGCGGCAGTTGTGACCACTGAGAACTGGGCAATTAATAGCAGTGTTAATGAACTCTCACTGCTGGAGAAACTATTAGCCTCACGGATGCCCAGCAGGGTCAAGAACTGCTCACGGTCTCCACCACCGAGATGTCCAAAGCGCGGGGGAAGCCCTTGAGCGCAACGTGCCTGCGCGCAGGAGCCGCTGGGTCCGGTGCTGGTCCAGCCGCGCTCATTTTAGCTCCCATAAATAAAAACATGAGCGGAGCGGCTCCGTGCAAGTATTTACAGAACACTTGGATGTTGTTGACGCTGCCGGGCTCTGCACTGAATGCTCGGGTTTATGATGTATAATGTCGGCAGCCGGCGTGGCCCCAATTTGGACAAACCTGCCATTAGCACCGGCGTGGCAGTTATTTTACTGGGGGTGACAGATTGTGAGGTAGGGAGAGTAATTCAGACTATTACCCAGGTGAAGGCATGAAAGCTCGGTGATATATGAAGACCACTTAAATTCATTGTATCTTGTACATCACATCTTTGATAGATTATAGCTGTGGCATTAAAATGGAAATGGTTTCTCGGAGGCCTGACAGGGGCTGGGGTGACCTGTGACCTCCCTCTGAGGAATGTGACTGACCGAATTATCAGTTAAGAGAAAAATCTATGGGGAATAGACTCGCCGTGATGGAGAATCCACCATGCATATATATTTTTTTTAACTTCGGGGTTGATTGAAAGCTGCAGCGCTCAACTCCCCCACCCCGAAACATCCTCCCTTCCCCGTTTTCCCTCTCCCTTCCACCCCAGCCAGCCCCAGGCGCCTCCGCTCTGATTTCAGATCAGCGGCTTCCCCCTCCGCCCCCGATATTGATTGAAAAATTGTTATTAGAGATAGTAGGTCTTCGTGCACGCTGCCTACTGATTTAATTTGGAAAACATTTAATTTTATGAAGCGGTAAATGATGGTGGCACGCTCCCGCGTGTTCGGGAGCAGCTGGCTCTTTAGCTGTGCGCCGCCGCTACTCCCAGGTGTCCTCTTGGCAATCATGTGCTCCCTTCCCCTTTGCTTAACAAGTTATTTCAATTTCTAAACGAAGGCTGAACAAGAGAAAGACAACATGCAAATTGCGAGCAGAGCCGCCATTCACACATGAAAAAGTTCCCCTGGAATTCCCTCAACTCGGCCCGGCCCTCCCTCCCTCGCGCTGCATCTGTCAGGGAAAAAACACAGGCCTTGTTCTCATCAGATTGTTTTTACCAATGACCTGACACCACCATCTATAATTAATTACATCATTTACATTAGACTATTGACTAAACAAATACATAAATCATAGGCAGAGTCAATAGACGCAGACATATTTAATCATGTTCTAAATAATGATTACTGCTCCCATAATGCAATAATTATTTTCAGCAGCTGACTTGAATTAATCTTCTGTCAAAGTGCCATCTGAGAAAAGAAAGTGGAGCAAGACGAAGATGGAGAAGGGAGCCCTGGTGATGGAGAAGGCGCCCGATGCTTCCCGTTTGCTTCCTCGCTCTCCTGTCCCGCCACCTCTGCAAGGTTTCCAGCCGGTCCTTCCCGGACCAGCACTCGGCCCTCCTGCTCTTGCCAGCTTCCCAAGGAGGGGGAATGGGGTCCGAGACCCCCCGGAAGTGCTGAGTTCCTCAAAAAGAGCAACTCTCCCCTACTTTGGGGGCTGCCCCCTCTGCTCCTTTCGGGATCCGCGCGCCGCTAAAGCGCACTCAGCTCCACATGCTGCAAGGGGCTGGCGGCACCCACCGGCGAGGCCGGCCTCACCCGGAGCAGCCAACGCTCGCCGTCCGAGGCGAACGCAATCAGGGCAGATTTAACTCTCATTTACTTAAAAGTACTGCAAAAAAGGCATTTCATTAATTCGCCAAACACACATCTGGCCTGCAGGGCTGACCTCGCTGGCGCGTTTTGACCATGGCACGTTTCCAAAGGGCTCCAAAAGCCGTGCCCTGCTCCTCCCCGTCGCCTCGGCGGCAGCCAAGAGCCTCCTCCCGGCAAAGCCGAGCGGAACGGTGGCTGCGGCAGCAGGACAGTGGCCCGCTCCCTGCAGGCTTTGGGGGGTAATTCCTGTGGACAAGGGCAGGAGCCACTCCAGTTTGTGAGCTGGGAGCCCCCTGGGAAAGAGCTTGGGCGGCCTTGGTGCCTGGCCCTGCTCAGAGACCCACCGGACACCATCTCTCCTATCCCACACAGCAGCCAACTCCAAACAGAAAGGATGTCTCTCAATCCCAGCACGTCTCTAGGTTGCCCATAGCACAGTTTTTTTCCCTCCCTTCTCCTTTCCCTATTCCACCCAACGAGTTTGATTCTGTAAGGCAATTCTTCTGCTCCTAAGGATGAAGGAAGAGCAATAGTGAACGTCAGATAATTTAAGATATGGAACCGCCTAGGAAATCTGATCGTAAAATCAAAGCCTCCACTCTTCTCAGAAAATAAAAAGAGGCTCTCCAATTTTCCTTTCCCAAGCAAGAGGCAATTAAAGCACAGACTATTCAATAACAACGTGGTTATGTGCGCACTGCTGAGTCTTGATATCCAAACACATGAAGTATTTGCTGCAACACAAAGCTAAGTGAGCCTGAGGAGATGTAGTGAACTGCATTTGGATATTTGCCTTAGTATTTGTAATACTTCACAATGTAGCACTTTGGAAAGCTTTTCTAAACTAGAAGAATTGGGCAGACTACACTGAAATATTTATGAGGGGTAATGAAAAAAAACACCCATCAATGGCAGTGATATAGGGTGGTAAATATTGAATGATGAGTGTGTTATAACCATAAATAAACAATAAGTATAAATGATAGTGAATATAAATCGTTATTAATACAAATAGTAAATAATAAAATATAAGCTCGAGCGGGAGATGTGAGCGAATGAGGACAGACATCACCTACTGAGCGGCTCTCCCTGCTGCTCTTCAGTGTCTCAGGACGTGTTGATATTGTTATTCTCCTCCACCAAAACGCGAGCGATGCAAATTGCTGCGCCTGACTCTCAACATGCATTAATAGTGTCTCAACAATACGCTATTGTCATAGGAAATAACAGGCCTGACCTTTCGGAGGGTCCAAACTCTTAATGGCCAATGGGCACAAAGGCAACAAATCAAAAGAATATATTACCAATAACGTTATTTTCTTCGTTGTAACTAAAAGGAAGGAGCCTGGGTGAGCCAGCAGTAATTGCAGTTGTGTTAAAGGCAGCCTTCAGCCTCAGACTTCAATCACAGAGGGAAAAAGGGGGAAAAATTTCTCACGTCAAGGAATTCACGTTTGCTTCCTGTTTAAATGCCATCTTAGCCTCCTGAATTTATCTTATCTAGGTAACCTTGCATGTTATACCAAAGGCCACGCTTTAATGACGCCATTAAGCCTGGGCCTTTGAACCCAGTTGTTGTCTTTTCCAAACTCTGGGTGCCCCCAGCAGCCCAAACAGATTTGTTCCCGGTAGCCTGTTGTCCAGAGGCTGCCCTACAGATGGGGACTTTCCCAGGGAGACGCTTGGCCGAAAGCAGCCGCTCGGAGACGATCGATGGCGCCGTGACCGGGCCCAGGTGAGAACGGCCTCCCTGCCGCGGCCCTTCTCGCTCGCCCACCTTCCCCCGTGGGTCACCCCAGTTGTCCCTACTGCGGCCAGGGCTACTTGGCCAACTCATCTTCTTACCGGAACAAGGAAAATGAGTCAAACCCAGGACATCTGTATCACAAAACATCAACACAAATGCTCTTTTCTCTACCTCCTCTCACTGAAGTCATTGGACCTGATTTTTTTTCCCAACCTGCTCCTTATTTAATTACCCTTACTAGAACCACCTTCAAAACAAGGTCAAGTCTTTTAACCACCCTTCTAGGCTTTTGAAAATGAACACTTTTTTTCTTTTTTTTTCTGGTATTTGACTTTGTTGGGTACAATGTTTGACTTAAATGAGGAAAAGAATGCCCACAATATCTTGAGACTCTTTTTCCTAATTAAATCTTTAGTTACTTCTCAGAACCCAGCTCTGTGATGACGTCTTGTTGGGAGCATTTCTGGTTGATTATTTGGCTTTGGGACAATTTGATTTTTTGAATGATTCTTCTGTTGAGCTCTGGCTTCTCCAAGCCAGAAGAGATGTCCTGGCCAAGTTCTTGGGGCCGAGAACGGTGGCCAAGAGTTGGAGACAAGCCTTGGTGTCACTTGAACACCATCCTGGAGGGATCACTGTCAGCTGGTGTAAGCAGCAGTGTGGATATGAGCTCATAGCTTGCCCCCAATTTTTTAATAAAGAAATAAGGCTCATTTATTACAGACAGAGGTAAGTAGCCAAACTATACGGTTATTAATAAACTTCTGTTAAGTCTGTCATTTTAAGCTGCATTTAAAAGCAACCTTTTAAAGCGATGTTTCAGGAACACAGTCAACAGCAAGGAGAGCTGGTCTTTGGCTTGATTAGATTTTGCTCCCTTTACCTTGATGAAACGATGCCTCATTAGCATTCCAAAATGAGAGCGCGCTCTAAATGTAAGTGGATTTTAATACAATCTTTCTGAGGAAATGTCAAACTTCATTGGCTACTTACCCTTCCCCCTTCCCTTCCCTAATGGCAGAGTGCACAAGGAACCATGCCAAAACAGTAAGCAAGGGACAGAAGGAATTTGGGAGTCAAGGTAAAAAATAGAGGCTCTGGGATAAATTCATCCCTGTAGCAACATCTCTGCACGTGCCATCACGGGCTCAGTTCAGCGCTTTGCCTGTGGTTTCACCCCGGGGTAACTAGCAAGGCTGTGGTTCAGTGGACTTATGCCAACGAGTTGCACCTAAAAAGATGCACCGAGATGGATGTTACCATGAAGTGGCACCGACTGCCTCAGTTACTCAAACCGGTAGGAAACGCAGACCTGGCCACTTATTCCTTGCTGTGCACCCTGATTTATTTGGAATAACTGGAGCTGGGAGCACACGGGCCATAGGAGGCGAAGGCGCCCAGAAAAATGATCAGCCAAGTTGAAGGGGTCTGGAGCCAGGACAAAAACTCGAACAGGCGAAGCATATCTGCTTAAATTCAATTAAATATTAACATGCCCTGCTTTCGAGCCGCACCGTGAACGCAATATGTGCACTGTTAATGAACCGCAATTTATTTACACCTCAAACAAAGAGTATCCTCACTGCCCGAAAGTAGTTAAATTGCCCTCTTCCTAGTGAAATTTATTGCCATTTAAACATGCCAAAAGGCCACTCTGCCGGTCATTACAATAATCTATCATTTCTGCAACTGCTGGTATCCTGTTCTGTGGTCAAATTCAATCTGAGAAGGGTCAACAGAATTTTTCCACCAAATGCTTCCTTCTTGCCTGTCATCAATTTACTTTTGTCAACAAAAAGGGCATTACTACCGAATGAAATAGAAGATCCCCTTAAGACCTCTGGCGAACAGCAAGAGCGTCTCCGACGCAGCGCATCGTTGCTGCCC
This sequence comes from Tinamus guttatus, assembly GCF_000705375.1. The sequence continues at coordinate 105,460 of NW_010578890.1, read as the reverse complement.
GTGGACGTGCGCTCGAGGGCCCGGGCCGTGACTGTACTCAATGTGAGGGTAGGAATTTTGTACCTTGGCCAACTCCTCTTACCCCAGCAAATGCGCCTGTTTGCAACCGCTGTGTATAACAGCACGTCCTCAGGCGGGCTCTAAGAAAATAGCATGAAGTAAATGTGCTTCCATAGGAAATAGGGTGCGTATCCGTGAACTCGGCTTTTCACCACGCTACTCTACCACTGTTTTCACATGCACAGTCAAAGCACCCAACCAGGCTGGTCTCACCCCACGCTGCGCTCATCTGGTCGCGACATGGCTGCCCCAGACACACAAGCAAGGACCCCTGCACTGGGGCAGAGAAAAGCCACCAGGCAATGCCCAAAGGTGCGCTCTGCCATGGCACGATGGCTACACCAGCCTTTAGGGAGTTCCCTGCCAGGGACTACTTTTAGTTTGAATGAATAATGCCCATTTTAAAAAGCAGGCTTGATAGGGAGAGAAAAGGAGAGAGAAAAACAGTATCAGCAGCTGTTTGATAGCCAAGAACTATCCAAACGTCGTCTCTCACTTACTTTTCTTCTTCAGACTTCTTTCCTGCATGTGAATACTAGGCAAGCAGAGGCTACTTTTCAGAGGCTACTTTTGGGATGCCTATGAGGGTATCTCAGATTTGGAAAATGAACGTCTCTCTTTTTAATAGGAAGCCAGAAGTCCCAAGAGGCATGTTCAGTAAAAATAACATCCATGGCCACGGTTAAAAAATCGCTCCAATACCCTTGTTTCATCTCTGAAGCAAGCGCTCATTTTCAAGAGCCTCCAAAATCACTGTGTCAAAGTTACGCAAATGCTAACAATTTATTCCAAGAAAATTAAATCTGCTGAGGTGAGACTGGGAGATGTTAAAACTTAATGAACACAGAAATATACAGGCTGGCTTAAATAGAGCTGAGATTTCTTGAGCTGGCTACAGTGCTCAGCATTATCCCTTCTGCGATTTTTTGTCACTTGGGAACATCCTCTCTTTTTTTTTTGGTGCTGGAAAAATGACAAAAATTGTTCCCCTGCTTGAACGTGATGTGAGTGAAGAGAACAGCATCTGCTAGCTTACAGCAATTACCTTGAATTTGAAAGAGAAGAGTTGCTCTGCAAGGCAGCACAGAGGAGATACCATACAGCACCACCCTGTCCTCTCCCGCGCTCCTGGTTCTGCTTGTCCAAGGTCTCTTCCAGGGACCCCAATGGGCAGACAGGCAGTGATGTCTTCAGCCAGGGCAGCCAGACCCATCAGCACCTACGTGGTGGCTTTGCAGGCTGTTTTGGGGAGTTCTGCTGCTCAGTGCTGAGAATATAACTTTGCTCTGGGTGCAGCTTTTGCTGGGCTAGAGCTCCGCAGTGGCGGTTGGTGTCACAGCACTATGACAAATTGTGAAAGTTGAATTAACGCGAAAGGCAGAAAATGAAAGAAATAATGAATACGGAAGGGGAGCTTCAAGAATTATGTCCCTGTCAAAGCAAAAGAAGCCGTCCACGCTTGTCCTTACCTCAGGCAGAAGGCGTGAGATGAGTTTGGAGAAGGCCTTTCATGCCAGGACAAATCCTGAAGCAAGAGCACTTCACTTGAGAAGCAATTTGCTTCATCGGTAATTTCTGAGTATTTCCTTTTGCCATTGTTGAAGGGTTTGCATGTGAATATGAGCCTTCTTTCTCGCACAGACGAGGCTTTGTTTTGCAGCCTGAAGCTGAAGCGAGACCGTAAGCGCACGCATCTGACTCTCACTACGAAATGAATGGGAATCTCAGAAATCAACGCCGAGCCCGACATTATAGAATCAGACGGGATGGAAAGACAGACTGCGTGGGAGGGAACAGCTTACATAAACACTAATATTTATTATAATTGGCAAGACAGTTAAGAAAAATCATATGGCCAACGACTGCCTTATCCAAAACTCACTCAAATTGGCTGAAAATATTCTTGCAAGTTCAAGGATCCTGGGCCATAGATTGGGTGAATGAGTCCATTATTTTAAAGGTTTTGTGGTGAAACAGGTTAGGCTCAGCGTTACGTCCTCTCTGGGGGTAACCCTGTCCGTACGACCTGACTCTTCCGCAGCGATTTTGCCGCAAGATTTCCCAGCAGGAAGACCAGGTCTGACAGTAGCACTGCACTTTCCTGCAGTGCAGGAAAAGCAAGAAAGTGGGACGTTATGACAGCCACCCAGATGGTGACAGCCTTTCAGCTTTAATCCATTTGATACATTCAGTGTCGCCAGATGATGCAAGTCTATTCTCAATGGTTATTTTATGCAAGTCTGATTGTTTGTCATAGTGAAAAAAAATGGGAAAAAGTCATGGCTCTGTCATAACAAAAATAAAGGAGGCCATAATTCCAGCTTCTAACCAACAGGGAAGATCATGGCATAAGTCTGTTTAATATCAAGCTGTTTTACTTGAAAAGCAGAGCCAGAGAGTCAGATAAGGCCTACAATATTTTACAGTAAAATATCTGCAACTATTCACTTGTGTTTTAATAGTTTAAAAGCCTCAAAACAACCTGCTCCAGCACACAAAGTGGGCAGGGCTAAAATGCAACAAAATACGCTGGAATCCAAGGGACTGCCAGATACCACTACTCTTTATGAAAACTCTGCACCTCATGCTTTTTGTCATCAGGCTGTGACAAACATGAGGCCTCAGTCAGAAGGCACAAAATGCTCTGTGGCATCAAAACATGAATCTGAGCTTTGCCTAACACCTCTCGGTGGAAGGCCCCAGGCTGACAGCTTACGGACACTAAGAGTTATTGGTTGTGAAACGCTGAATAACAGAAGCCCTCACAAATCAAGTCTCACTTTTCAGGTACCCCAATAACTCCCAGTGCAGTCATGCTGCTCCCAGTGACGCTGAACTAGAGAAGCCAATGCTGGAGTCTGGAAGCTCCTGGACCAAAAACGCCACCTGCAATGGATCGCACCAAAAGTTCACTGTGTTCCTCACGAGAACACCCGGCGGCTGCTAGGACCTCGATGCTTCACAGGCCTTGCTGGCACACCAAGCATGGGCTGAAGTGGCATTTGGAGGGTAGGTCTCGGACAAACTCTGCCTGCTTCTGCTGAGCCAATAGCTCTGAACTGCAAGGTGGCATCTGGGACCGTTACAATGCAAAGGATGCTGTCGTGTGACTAATAAACTCAGGGCCTCGGGGCCTTCTGGACTTCATAAAGCTGCTCTGGGCACAGGACAAGCTGCTTTTCCATAGGCATTTCTCTCCTGCTCGAACTAGAGAGTGCATGAACAACTTGGTAAAGCACATACATCAGGGAGGCTTTTAAGATGCTGAAGTGCAACAAGAGGGAGGAAAAATCTTTTTTTTTTTTTTCAAGTATATTGATGACAGGGCATTTGATCAGATGTAGTGCCTGTTCTGATCAGTTCTGACAGCTCCTGCAGTTTTATCTTCCTGCCTAAGCTGAATTGGCACTGGCAGATGAGACGGCCAAGGGAAACAAACCCCCAGTTGCTGACATCCCCATAAGTTATTTAAGCATCAGGCTACATCACGATCATCAGAGAGGGAACCATGTCAGGGGTTCACACGCGCTGCTCCTGCCTTTGGCTCGCACAAAGGCTGGCCCGGCCGCTCGCTGGCTGCTGGCGAGCTGGGACGCCAGGATCTCCCCTCTCCACTCCAGCAGCTCCGTTTCTCGCAGGGCTGTTGAGCCTTTACTCCTCCTTTCTCTTCCTTCTTGCCTTCACTTGCTGGCTGGTGACTATGGATGGTCCCCCTGGTTCCTCCTTGCTGGGTGAGCACCGCTGTAAACCGTCTCAGGAGGCCCATTAAAGATTACTGATCTTTAATCTTGCTGCTTTACAGGGAAATGTTTCTTGAACCCATCGTTCCTCCCTGCCTGAGCAATCCTGCATCCTGCAGCCTCAGTTTGACTGCGTGTGGCTCAATTAAAATAAAAAGCATCACGCACTATCTATGGAACTTAAGAGAGGAAGATCCAGACGACTGACAAGGCTTGATGCAGAAGTGTTAGCTAACAAAAACTTGAAGATGTGTCAGATGAAACCCAACAGTTCTGAGCACAGGGCTCTGGAAAGTGATTTTTCTCTTTTAAGAAGGCAATGTTGGACCAACTCTTTATGAAAACAGTTTTGAAAGGGTTTATTTTATAACTCCAAGATCTTCCAAGGGAAGGCGAACAGTAAAGCTCTGAAAAAGAACAGTGGTGAATGGGGCTGATTCTCTGCTGGCAGAGGCGGCTTCCAAGCGCCGCCCCACCCGACGCCAGCGCAGCCCTTGGAGGAGGCTTCGCTCAACTGGGTGTTTTTCCCCAACGGGGGCATCCTGGAGGCTGGTGGCTCCTTTGCTGCTTGGACCTGCACAGTGTTGCTGTTCCTCCTGTGCTTCACGGCAGGGCTGGCCCCACACCACTACCTGCACATGCACGAACTAGCTCAAATCCCAGAAAAACGCAGGACACAAGAGCAGAGAGACCGACATGGACTCACACACAGGCCCGCTGGACAGAGCGGGTGACCTGACGTAGACTTGGCTGCTCCTGGAGCTGCCTGGTCCCGTGTCTCAGTCTGGCCTCGTTCGTCTGTTGTCCTTCCTCGCTAAGACCTTCACTCCGAGATCCACCTTTGATTTAGGGAAGCAGTGGTTACACTCGAGGGGAGGTAGGTGTGCCATGCCCTGTGCCTTTTCACAGCAAATCATCTGCCAAGATTTTTGGGGGTTTTATTTTTTTCACTTAAAGATCAGTTTTCCACTAGAATGCAGACTCCCAAGTTCAAAAACACAAGTTGCCTACTTTGGAAACTTGTTTACAAAATATAGGATCACAAAACAGACAAGACCCAGAAAGAGCGCTGCAATCGCGCATCCGTAAGGTGAAATCTCTCCCTGAAAGGCACAAAAAGAAACCTGTTGGACTCTCCACGAGAAGACTTGCCAAACAGGAGAGAAGCTCAGGAAATACAGGATATTTTTGCCCTTTTCTTCAACAGACTATTTTCACTGTTTTCCTACACGTCCCATCCACGCTCGCAAGGCCGGCCAAGCCGGCGCGCGCTCCAGGCACGCGGATCCAGCGGCTCCATTAGGCTTTGGGACGCTCCTGGCGCGGCCTGGGCTCGGGCTGCTTGGCCTTGCCCCAGGGAGCTTCCACTCTGCTTCCTAGGCTTTAATGTGAGCTGGGAAGTACTGAGGGCTCCTCGCATCGGGGCAGTTTCACACTCAGTTTGTCCAGGAAGCTTCATGGAAGTGTTGAGTCCTTCACCACTTTTTTTTTTTAACTCTCTGTGAATAATTAATAGTTAATTAAATTTCTGCTTTCTAGAATGTTTTAATGCCTCCAGCGAGCTTACCTTTGTCTGCTCTGTCTTTAGACCTTTGCTCAGTGTCTACTCTTCCAAATTTTTGCTGGGTACAAGTTTCTGTACTGACTGAAAATACTGTATCAGCACCCAAAGTTCACAGCTAATGCACATATGCTACAAATTATATATTATAGACTCTGTAAGTTCTGTAATTAACACCTGCAGCTTATTTAGCCGTATTTTTTTCACGTGTATCTCATATAATGAAATTACCCATGCCAGTGTGCTTTTTGAATTTTACATCCAGTTCTGCATGAAATTTTGCTTCCTAAGTTAGTCTGCACGCGTTGTTCAGCAACATTACTATTTACAAACATAGCTCCATTCTACAACTAATCCACTTCCTAAAAGCTGTTAATTGCTTCATATGCTTTTCTGCATGTATATGTGGCAAATACATGAGCTGCTGGGCACTTTAAACTTGCACTTACTTTAATAAAGGCCTGGAGCTTCATTTATTCTAATGCAGCTAAGTTGGCTTCATGGCTTCCCCTCCTAACACAATGACATTATTTTCTGCACAATATTTACTCCTGTGATAGTTGGTATAACGCGATTAGGCTGGAGCCAGCGGATCTGTCCTTATGTGGAGCACGAAGAAGCTTTACGGCGTCTGACTCAGAATTCCTGCAACACGGCAAAGCGAGTCCAGGCATCTAATGTCCTTGCCCATCACCGATTTGGTGGATTCTGCTGTGTTGAGACAGTTTTATAAACCAAAGTCGAGTCCACTTGGCCAAATTAAAGCTGGGATTTGATTGCGTCAAGTACGAATGCTTCAAGGCCTGGTTCTGCCTGCGTTTGAAACGGCTGTCTGGAAAGGTCCGGACCGCGAGCTTCGGGTGTGCGCACAGAGACAGTTTTGCTGTGCTCCAGCCCCGCCATCCCCTCGGCGCTCCCGTGTGCTTGAGGGCTGTGCTACGAGTGCACGATAAAGGCCAAGGCGCTGACCCACGGGGCGGATGACGTGCACAGCCACCCGGCTTTTGGCTGAGCTCCACTTGAGACACGCAGCAGGGGAAGGTGAAGCGGAATGGAGAGGGGGTGACGATGGCTCCGAACGCGGCGATTTACCCGCACCCCTTCTTTGGAATAGTGCAGGTGATTCCTAGGAGGGGGCACAAACCCCGCCACGCTAGTGAACGCTGCCCGCGACGCAGCAGTCACCTCAGCATTTTGCTATGCAGATAGGGTTGTGCCTTCTGAGCAAAGCAGCGTGCTGCCCTCAACAGAAAGCCCTGTTTATCACTTGGAGATGCAATAAAAATAACAAATGCCCAGAGTAAACCTAATTCACTGTGCTACTTAGTATTTGAAATACATAAATATGTCAAGCAAAAGACCTCTAATAGACCCTTTTATCCTGGTAATAGTGTACATATAATTTTCCTCTCATTAGTACAAAAACTACCTAGGGAACTATCGGCCCATCCTTCATCCATTTAATCTGCATTAGTTTACTTTTACCTTGTGTTTAATCTGCTTTCCCTCAAGGTATTTTGAATAAATCAATAGGAATACATGATTGTTTAATGATTTTTAGAAGAGCTCCCTTCGACCACAGCTGCATGATTTAGAATGACTAATTCCACTTTTTACAATTGATCCCGCTGCGTGCGGCCCATCCATTGCTGCTGCGCCAGGGAAGAGGCGCCCCAGGAGCTTTGCAACCAAGTGAGAACTTCAAGGCACCCAGTGGGGCACCTGACTAGCCCTCATTTTTAACTCCCCGTCATGGAGCTGACCTGCCTGCGAGAAGGACTTATACATCCTCCCAATATACGTAAGTACACGCTAAGGGGACTTTGAGCGCAGCTATTTCTCAGCCCCGGCACCCTAGTAAGCAGAGGGACCAAACACACATCCTTCTCTTTGGTATAACCAGCAGGTAATCTCTTTTGTATGCAGAGATGATCCTATCACCAAGGCATCTTAGCTATGAACACGTCTACACCATGGCTGAACAGCCAAACACTCCTCTTCTTACACATGGGTACACATGGCTGAACAGCCAAACACTCCTCTTACACATGGGTACGATCCGCAGACAGACACGAGCTCCTACCCAGGAGAAACTGGAGGAGTTTTTCTTTCCAGAGAATCTGGAACTTGCCAAGGGCTCCTCCAAACCCTTCATGGTCCTGCAGGAGGCGATGGCTGCATCTCCTCACTCCTCTTGCTGCTCACAGGGATGTCTGGAGGCTTTGAGAGTGTTTTGAGCTCCCAGCATAGGACAATGGTCTGGCAATCACGAGAGGACCAGGAGCAGCAGCATTAACAAACCCAACCTTTCTAAGGCTGAATTCATGGGACATCCAGGTCCAGAGAACCTTTCCAACCCAGACGGAGTCTGCAATAGGCCATACATAAAATTACAGAGTCCTCTTAAGACTGAGTTCACCTTATTTCACTGTTAGCACGCAGAATGATATATGAACACGCTGGCAAACAGACCGGCACTGTATGAACACTCAAAGCTGACACTGCTACAGCACTAAAGGAAAAAATATTGGCAGTTAGCTGCAGTAAGCTAGACACCCTCTTTGATCAGGATGCTGAAAAAGGCTGAGACAGGCTCTGCAAGCCTCCTTCCCAAGTGCCAACGGGCCTAAGACAATACAGTTTACAGTGAATCATCTCCTGCTCCTCTCCTCTCTTCTCTTCTCCTCTCCTCTCTTTTCCTACTGGATAAGATCCCAAGGATTCTAAGTGGCCTGCAGTGCATCAAGGGCTGTCAGGAAGGCTGAGAGCTGAGAACTGGCCTAACATTGCACGATTTTATTACAGCTTTTTGTCAAGCCAATGTTGTCAAGTCAAAGTTGTGGAGTTTCTCTGGGGTCTCGAGACTGTGAGGATTGTCTAGAAGCTACTTGTAGCAGCCCGGCCCATCTCCCCTGCTTCGGTGCCCTGTATATCCCTTGAATCCAGCTGAGAATTAAGGAGGAAGAAATTGATTCACTTTTTTCCTACAGAGTTTATCTTTGACTGTAAGGGACAGAAATAGAAACCATGTCATTTATTTTAGGATGTCTCAGGTATCACTTTAGACTTCAGGATTCTTTTCTAAGCTTTCCAAATCTTTTTCTTTAACTTGGTCTTTCAAAACAAACCTGAATTTGGGATGAATTCTGAGATTAAGAAAAAAAAAGAAAAATAAACTGAATGTTTTGGTCTTCTGACTGGAGGTGAGTGGGCAAGAGGCTGTGAGTCTTTGGTCTTATTACTCATAGTGTTACCTTGCATCAGGGCTTAATGACAGTGGACAAAATCCAGGGCTCTGCAGCAGCTTTGTCAAAGCTTCTTCTTCCCTTGGAAAAGGTTTGCCCTTGTGGCCAAGCCTAGAGGCTAGGAGGGAAAGCTGTGAAAGCTTGAGGACAGTTTTCAGTGAGCTCACCTAGGTCACACAAGCAAGCAGGGAAGTGGCAGCAAGGAAACGTGATTTCAGCTTGTAGCAGTGTGCCATGGCTAGCTACTAGGCCTCGATACCTTGTAAGGGAATTGCTAGTCGTAAGTGGTTAGGGCCCAAGTGTAGCCCATGTACAAAATGTCTCAAGGGCCCCTAAAGTTCCACAAAACAAAAGTTTGTGGAACCAAAAGTTCCACGGGAACTTCAGGAAAAATTTCTTGACAGTGAGAGTGACAGAGCCCTGGAAGAGTTTGCCCAGCGAGGCTGTGGCGTCTCCTTCTCTGGAGAGCTTCCAAACCCGCTTGGACGCAGTCCTGTGCCACGTGCTCTAGGTGACCCTGCGTGTGCAGGGGGGTTGGACTAGATGACCTCTAGAGGTCCCTTCCAACCTTAAGGATTCTAAGCCACCCACGTTCCCTCCCGCAGGCTCCTGCACGGCACTGGCAGGTGCCTTGACCAGGGGACCTGGTTGTCCCTGTCAGCTTCTAGAGCAAACTTGGAACACAATGATACACACAACATAAGCAGAAATGTAAAGAACGGATTTCTACTTCCTTCCCACCTGTCTTTTACCCTCCATCTATCCCTTCACATTTTTCTCAACTCTTTCAGGCTCAGGTGGCTAATACTGCTCCTGATTTTTCCGCCTTTAACAACAACATCTTTCTCCTGGAAGACATCCCTGTAACATGACCCTGGCATCAGCATGTGCCTGGGCAGTTTGGGTAGCTGTAAACTCCTATAGGTGCTAAGGGTCCCCGATTGTCCATTTGGGGACAGTATCAGCAGCTTAGCCACACTCTAGAAAACTCATCTCGTTAAATTTGCAGAAAAATATACACTTTGTAAATTATTTTCCTGCTTCCTTAAGCTTGTACTCTTTGCTACTGATACAGTCAGCTCATTCCTATGCTTGTTCTCTTTCTTGTCCTAATGCTCAGATGTGCAGCGATCCTCGCCTGAGAGCCAGGCTCTTCCAAATGGCCTTCACGGCATGTGCTCTTTTGTTACTCACTCGTTATAACGCAGCTCTGAATTCCTGAGTGCAGACAGGGCTCTCATGCCCTCAGAGGCTGCATCCTGGCCCTTGCAAACCTGACCCCAGCTTTGGTACCTCAGTGAGGGCTCTGGAGCTCTGCAGATCTGGGCATTCCATCAAACCCAACAGGTTCATGCCTCAAGCTTTGAGAGAAACACGCTCACAGCCCGCACTTAATCGTATGTCAGCGGAGCTTTCGGAGGGTCTCCAGGCTCACAAATCCCTGCACTGTCTGCACACCCTCGTTAGGGACTAACAGGGTTTGGGCTGCCACCGGAGTGGCCGACGTCCACGCGAGGCCTGCACCTCCTCTCGTGGCAGGCTTTATGGAGCGGGGAGGCTACAGCTCCTCCAGCACCACTGAGGCCCCCGAGTACTGCCAGGTTCAGAGGCTCAAACAGTCCTCTGGTTTTTTAAGTAGTAAAGAGTCTGTCTGAAAGCAGAGAGACAGGAGCTGCCAAAGGCTGTGGGTACCCTGCCATTGGTGGGACCAACTGTTTTGCAAGTGTTAAATAAGGGAGACGGGAGCTTTCTCAGGAGAACTTAGAGAGCAAGGCGACACCAGCAGCTTGTCAGCTCACTGTGGTGCTTTTCCCTTGGATTTTTCTCTCTGTGGCTTTCCCTAACAGCACAGATGCGTCCACATGGACAGTCAGATGCTATTATGGGGGACCTAGTGGCATGGGCTGATCACAACTGGGTAACCTTTCCTAGTGCACACTCACCCCATGGTCCAACTGAAAGGGTAACACATCTGTTTGTTAGCTCCGAGACATAGGCTAATGTCCACGTGTCTGCCAGCAGATTTCTAGAAGCTCACATGAATCCAAATCTCCCCAAGTCTAGTAGGACTGGGGAACCTACGCTTTTGAAAATCCCGCTGCACCATGATCTGGTTCTTTCTATTGGTTCGGGTGGAAGCTGGGTGATGTGCAGGACGTGACAAGTGTTTCTCCTCTGAGATTCCCGAGGTTGGCTTGAGTCTTGCACAAGTCACTTCCAGAAGTGTGAAGAGGGGGAAAAAAAAGCTTCATTAAAAGTTATTTCATGGTTGCTTCTAAGTTAAATGACACTTTGTCTACTCATCACAGGAAATATGGGTAAATTTTTGTTCTTAACAGCTAATCAGGAGTAGCTCCTTTGACTTTACAGCTGTATATGTACATATATATTTTTTAACATATGTGCCTTTCGGGACACTTTTCCTGGGTTACTTCTTGGTATCTGGCCATGCTTTGGCCCCACAAACTGGATTTCATGAGGAATCCCTACCTGTCACAAAGAATAATAGCCTATTACCTGCGTGGCCCTAAGACAATATCCTACGCCAGGCACGCATGTCCCTGACACCCCAGCTAAGGTGCTCTGCTCCTGGGTGCTGTCTCCCTGGTCCCGAGAACCATTAATCCTCTTAATTGCATATAAAAAGTCTGGTAGCAATTCTACAAATGAGTAAACACAGAGATAAAAGTGTAATCGCACTAGTGCAGCAAATTGGATTCGGGTCCTCATTGAACGATCCTGTTTCATTTCAGCAATTTTATTATCACTGTTACTGGAACAAATTACTTTATTAAACAGAAGGGGCTTTTGTAAAAGAATTTCTTCTTGTGGGCAATATCATGAAGCTCTGTAACACAAAACCAGCAATTACACTTGTCAGGGGATTTCTTTAGGCAATTCAGCTAATGGCTTGTGACAGGCAGGGCTGGAAACGCTCATTCAGGTCTTCCCTCCACCATGTAGATATACTTTGTCAGCTCACAAACACACAAAATAAAGTGCTTTTAGTGCAATGAGCATGTTAGGCAGCAGTCTGGTCTGGGCACTGTGGAAGGCAGGATGGTTTGGGGCAGACGGATGTGCAGGACGAGCAGAGACAGGCAGGTCTCGGGGTTTCAGCTCGGAATAAGGACAGGGACACGGGCGCTGTGAAACAGGAATGTAGGGGGAAAGCACAACCAGTCCCATCGTGGCGGCAAGCGGAACAGGAAAGGTGCCCGATTAGGCAGCTCGCCAAGGAGAAGGAAGACCAGCTGGATTCGGAAGACACGTTCCAATCAAAGACAAATTGTCATGCTGCTTGAAGCAGCAGCTGAAGAGCCTTTAACAGCCCGTTACACACGAGAACTTAGATTATGTGGGCTAACCTTACTATTGGCTTCATATCCTGCAAATCCAGGCACTCGGGTAAATAAAATTCAAGAGTGAGTCAGACAGAAACACCAAACTGCCTTTTAAGTCCCAGCTAGGCACAGGATGGTTTTTATTCCCTGTCCTGTAGCTCAGTGACAAGGAGATCACACGTAGCGCTACCACCCATGGAGGCAGGATTTTCAGCCACGTTTGCTGATTCAGCAGCACAGTCACCAGGTGACTATTACAAGGCCTCATCTTTGTCAAATGCCCCAGTGCTCCACGCAGACCATGCCCAGGGACAATCCGGAGCCTCGGAGGCGTCTGCCCGCAGCCCTGGCTGGAACCATGCTAACAGAACAAGCCAAGGAGCCCAGGCAAGAGGCAAGGCGGCCGCGGTGCCTGCGGGGTGACGGGGCGCGCAGCGCGAGGGGCGCGGAGCACGAGGACGAGCGCAGGGCCATGCTCTCGTGTGGACGCAGGAGCAGGCAGGGCACAGGCAGCACCGTGGGCCCGCAGGCCGGCCCGTCGCGGGATTGGCACTGGGCCGGCTAAATTCAGCGCGGCTTTAACAGTGCCAGCCCAAAATGCTGCTTGTTGTTTCCAGTGTGACTTTGGACAACGTTTGGAACTCCTGGAGTCATCCTCCCTCTCTATGGCCCCTCTGTGTTTCTGTGGAAGAGCCGGCCGTGCTTTGACTATCGCTATGAGGAATGGTTAAGGAAGGGAAAACTGTAGCTCCCAGACATGAATATGCCATTAGAAACAACAAAATTGCAGGTGTCAGTGCAGGGGTCTCCGCACGCCGCGCTCCCTGGTGCCTGGCGGACGAGACGATGCCGCTTCAGACATTTCCCCTCTGGTTTTGTGCTCCGATTTCTCTTTTGTGCCCATCATTAAGTAAAAAGTGAAGGAGAGTTCATATAAATCCTGACATTCTCATTCCCCATGTACACAGGCTCCTCGGGATAAATAGCCAGGGGGCCAAAGGACTCACTCAGAGCTCAGCTTGAAGACCTGTACACAGCTCCATTCAGGCCTGGTGTCCCCAATCTATTCTTAAGCCATCTAATTCCCAAGGCAAACTGCTCTTAAAAGTCATCTCGCCCCCCACCTCACACTCACGCACAGCCCTTCCAAAAGGGAGGCCTGGCCGGGCCCTGTTTACTTAGCGCACAAACAGATTCAAGGCAGTGATGTCAGATTAAAGGAAGAAAGGGGAGAGAAATCAAAGCCTCTAAACTGCACATAAAAGGCAATCGCTGGCAACCAATCTGTTCTACTTCCAACTCTTTGCACTTTATGAATAAAGGTCAATCTGGAATTGGCACCCAAATGGTAATGTTCTTATAAGGGTTTAAGCTGCTTTAACAGCTGAATAAGTGAGAGTGATGCACGGGGCCGCACCTCACGGCGCCCGAACGCGGAGCCTCCGCCGCGTCCCGCGCGGCCGCCCCAGGGGCGGGCACGAGACCCACGGGGCAGAGCACTCACCAGTGCGCGAGGCCACGCGGGGACAGACAGCCCCGTCCTCCTCCCCCTTTATTCTTCCATCTGCTCTGCCTGCTGGCTGCTCTTTTGCGCTCACCTACTCCGTTTCCTTGGGTTTATTGGGACTTTTCTTTATGGCCCTGGTGCACTGATTTTCAGCAGCTTGCCCACTTGAGGACATAGCCTTCCTGAAGCAACTACTAAATTATCTCATCTAACTCTCCACGAGGCAGCAAAGACCTGCCAGCTCATTGCACTCATTTCTAAATGGCCGAAGCTTCACAGTGACTCACAGTAGCGGCTAATCGTACCAGGCAGAAGCCTCGCTGCGAGCAGAGCAGAAGTGGTTTGACTTAAAAATAAAATAAAAGAATAAAATCAAAGTCAATATTTGGGATGCGCTTTCATAAAGTCAGGACAAGCGCACAGCAAAATTAATTCATGCCTGGCATTTACAAACAGTAACTTGATCTTTTAGCTGGTGCCCTTGCCAAGTCAAGCAGTTTTTAAAAAATTAAATTTGTGTAAAGGTGAATTTAGTGCTAATGAAATTGAAAGACCGGGAGCGATAGCTAGAGCAAGGCACTGGCCTGGCAGGCTCAGCTGGAGCTCCCCTTTTTCCACCCATGTTGCATCCAGTTCCTGAGCTGCAAGAAACTTGCTGCTGTACCCGCCTTGAAGCAGTAAGGACAGGCATCTTACGTGCAATTTACTTCCTTATTTGTTGAGTTACGCACTTACTGCAACGACATCTTCACTCCTCTTAGCTCTTTCTTGCACCAACTTGCACCCTTTCTCAGGGCCATACTTCATCCATTGAGCCCTGGATCCCCATCATTAGCTACACTTACCTCCTTAGCAAAACCCTGAAACAACACCCAAAAACCAAGCCCAAAGCCACAGACAGGAACAAACCTACCATGTCTCACCCATCTTTTCTTTAGGGGCTCTGTAGAGCAAATTCCGCTAAAGAGTGCAACGAATGAAAGAGTAGAAGAGCAAAAGTGCCAAGTGGCCACAAAGCCAGATTCCAACTCCCTAGCTATGGACTGGGTTTACTCATTTGCTTTGGATCAGACCCGCAATCCCCTCTGATGTTTACGGGCCTGTGTTCCGCTCCCTCGTGCAGCCTGGCGAAGGGGCTGGCAGCCCCCCACCGCGCAGCAGCGCTTCCCGGGCTGCGGAGCGTGGAGCCCTTCCTGGTGGTCTCCGGGATAAAGCAGCCTGCGGAACACAAGTCGGGGGCTCGGGGTACGTGGGAGAGGAGGCGGCGGGGCCGCACGGAGACCCCGCTCTCGCGAAGTGATCTGCACAAGAAAGCGCCTAGAGAAAGTTGCAGGCAGAAAGGCTCCCAAATCAGCATTTCCATTTTAAACCCCCAAGTTGCTTTTACACACGCACACCCCTTCTCCCCTCTCTGCCTGTCCACCCCGACTTAAGAAATGCAAATGGGGCCAATCCTATTTTATGTTAAAAAGTGAAAAACATTTCAATGTATTCTTGTCTTGTATGACTGCCTAAGAGCCTCTAAATCCCCACCATTTACCAAATTAAACTAATTGAAAGAGCTTCCAAAAGCCACATCTGTAGGCTGACGTCTGTCCCTGCCTTTTGCTTTAGGCTGGGGGAAACTGTTCTCCATCCCATTGATCCCTGAATAGTCACGCCTGTCAGGAAGCCACATCAACCATTATCATTCTAATTTTACTGCCTTTCTTGGTCCCTAATCTAATTTGCAATGATGCTTAAGCATTTCGCGAGGCCACAGCACTTTCTTCAGAATTTCAACAAGAGCATTAAACCCCCAATTTACATTAATGAAGTGCACATTTAATTAGGGGAGAGGGTAAATGGAGGGCTCTTCAAGAGCAGTTTGCGTGATATGATAGGCACTTGAAAAACTAAGATGTACCTGATAAAAGACTCTCCGTGCAGCCTTCGTGCCTGATTTCATCTTCCTTCTTCATTCCCACCCCTCCGTCTCCCCAGCCAACTTTACTTCCTGCCCAAAAGTCACTGAAATAAAATTAAAGAGAATAGGGTCAGGCAAGGAGGGAGGGCAGCACTCCTCCGGTCCGGATGAATAAAAGGGTACTTATTTCCCACAGCCGGGAAATTCCTACTGCCGAGGGGGAAGAGGAGGGAAGCAGTGCTGCAGGCCTCGATGCTGTGAACACAGAACGCGCACCCAGCAAACCCTGCGCTTCAGCTTTGCAGCTCCCAAATGCCATCGACTCGGGCACTCACAGCTGTTGAAAACACAGCCCTTCGCAGTGGAAGTCTTGCTCCTTTGGGGACACCTAAGCCCTTTCATGGATCCTCATACTGAGTCCTGGGGAGGAAGATCTTTTCCTGTGGAACACTCTACCTATCATTTACACACAATCGAACCCTAGTCTGAGCTCAGGCTTCATCTGCTATTGCTATAAAGCAAATATCCATTGTGAGGTTACAGGAAAGAAACTGTTCTTGCTTTGGGAGAAAACCACGGCTCTGGGGAGCCCCAACCTGCAGGGAAGAGCTCCCTGCTCCCTTCACAGGCAGCACAAGCTCACCAGCAGAGCAGAGACAGGCACAAATGTCACCGGTTGGCACAACCCCATCAAGACAGAACAAACAGCCTGCTTGGCCGGCCAGAACACAAGGCTGTGGGGCACATGCCAGAGAAGGAAGTTTTTCTGGTGGCACTGACGTTTCCCTGAGGATTTGGGCTGATCCTCGGCGTTGTTCGGAGCAGGGGAGCCGCGCGGGGCGCGAGGAGCAAGCGCTGCTCCGGCCACAAGCCGTGCGCCTTCCCCGCGTCCCGCAAGGCTCCGCTCTGCTCCTGCCCCGCGCAGCCTCCTGCGGCAGCGGCGCTGGCGTCCGCGCCATGAGGCACATGGGCCTCCTGCCCCGGCAAGAAGGTGGGGGGGCTGATTTTTCAACCCGTAAGGATTCCTGTAGTCCTCTGTTATGCTCATCAGTGCTAGGGCTCTCAAAAGGGGGTGCCAAGAAGCTGAAGTGGAAAGTCTTATTCAGACTTACCTAGCTTTGCCACAGAGCTCTGACAGTGACCATTACTCATGTGTCATATGGGTCCATGTAGTGCAGTGCTCACTAAACACCACTCATAAAAAGGAAGAAGGATTCCAGTATTTAAAGACCAATTCAGTATATACATATTTGCCATTTTGCTGCAATTACACTCCTGTCCCTCTATACCTTTGAGTGGTAGAGAACTCAAATCTCCTCCTGAGAGCTCACCACTGGAACCAAGATAGAAAGGAAGAAATGAAGTGTGAGCTCAATTCGGCTGTGAAATTCTAGCTAGGCGCCTCTCCCCTTGGCAGCTCATTAGGCAAGGAGTGAGGAGATGTGCGCTCCTCACACCACTCCTGCCTTGCATGCCCATGGCCAGGCCCCGCAGAGAAGCTAGCAGCTTCCCATGCAACCCCATTCATCCCAGTAAGGGCAAACCCACTGCAAGGGAACTCTCTGGAGGTTTGAAGCCCCCGCCCCGACACCCTCTCATATGCCAACGAGGCAGCTCGTACTTGCAGGGCTTAGGGAGCTTGCCAGGCACAGCACACACTGGGTCAATCCTAAACCTCAGCCATAACACTGAGGTAGAGCAGACTATACTTCCTGAGCAGGACTTGGCAAGTCTTACTTATGGCATTTTCCTTACATATCTGACAAAGGTTACAACACTCTCGTCATCCTCCTAAATCTCCCAATGCTGGCAGTAAGTGGCTTTATTACTGTGCCATCTCAATCTGCCTCATATATTCCAGTACTTGTGATGTCCTTACCAAATATTAGCATGGAAATCGCTGCTCTGAACTTCCAGTTTCCTCACAGCTGCCATACTGGACTGTAGGACAGCAAGAATGAAACACTCGGAGCTAAGTAGTGGTTTAAACAGAAAGCAAGGAGCGGATTAATACAAATCCCAATTTTGCCAAGAGGGTTTATGTGAAAGTTACCTTCAAACCAAAGCCTGCTCTTTGGAAGAAGCCTCGAACTGCAAGATGGAACCGAGGTGGAGAGGTGCTAAGACGGCACTCACGAAACTGAGCCGGAACAGGCAAAATGGGCTCTGGGAGATAACGAGGAATGTGCCGTAAAATCCCCCCCAGGCCTCTGACAGAAATATTGTCAAAGAAGCAGCGGGGGGGAAAATGTAACAAAAGAACACACACAGACAGATATATTACTTTACAAGTGGAGGAATCTGAGAAGCAAAATAAAGCGAGTGATTTAGAAATAAGTAAGTAGCTGACAGAAGGAGAGCAGAGCAGTTTCAAGCAGCAAAACAGCAGGGGACGAGCCTTAAGAAGGCAAGGATGAGGGCGAGGGTGAAGAGGTTAAGCAAGGGAGAATGAAGACATGAGAGAAATGCGAGAGCAATGCTCTCTAATTATGCGGGGACTGTTATGTCAGCTGAGCCACGTCAGGAACGAAACCTTAACAGCGGCACCAACACTAACAACCAGGCGAACGTTACGGACTCCCGCCAAAGTCTTTCCCACCAAATTACACACCCTCTCCCCAAAGCTTTCCCTTCCGGAGCGGGCTCAATTCCCTGCGAACCACAAGCGTTTTGACGTAGTTTGCCTTATAATTATCCCCTGGACTGGAGGGAGAAGCAACATAGTCGCTGCGAAGTGCGAATTCAATGCGTGGCCACAGCGCCTGCGAGTGGGAGATGGGATGGGGCTGCTCAGCTGGGCCCCTCCGCCCGTGATCCCAAGCAGGATCCCTCTCAGAGAAGCTTCCGATCCAATCATGGTGCCCACGGGTCTAAAGCAAGCAGGGGAAGCAGGAGGGACATAGCGTGTGCTGGAGGAAACCGCGCGTGTGCGTCAGCACGTCCTAGCGAGGCACCGCGAGGCAGCCGCCGGGCCCTCCCCGCAGCGCAAGGCCCCACTCACCGTGTGCTGCGATCGGCCTGGGCTGGGCCGGGCTCTCCCTGGGCGTCTCTCCCTGGGCACCTCACGCTGGCTGGGACGCCGGCAGCACGGTGGGGACACGGCCGGCGCGCCGCGCTCGCAGCCTCCCGCCTCAGGGCACCACCTCAGCGCTCCCCAGCTACCACACACACCTGCTGCCTGGTTTCCTTTTGATTCCCCAAATTTCCTTTGATGGCTAAGCAAGGAGGCATGTGGAGGGGCAAGCTTCTAGAAGGGACAAGGTCCAACCCTGCTGCAAGGGTGGATTAGAGCTCATGCTGCCAAGGAAATCTGAGTTCTCCACTTTAGGCCACAGATTACATTTCACCATTTCCCTGGCAGATTGGGGTCACACTACTGGGCCACACTGCCACCCATCTGTGCATGCACCACGGTGCTTGTGGACGAGGGCAAGATTTCTCTTTGCTGGCCAACAAACACACAGGCTTCTTTTTCTCTACAGACTTTCTTTTCGTGGCCTGTGGAACTGCTTTTGCCCAAAACTATGAGCAAAGGCAATATAAAAAGTGGAATCTTTTTTCACTCTTTTTTTCGCCCTTCCACAAATAAGTCTAGAGAGCTGTTATCAGCCCACAGTAGAGGAATTTGGCCGAAATTCCTTATAAATAAAAGGCTGGATTGAAAGCGTATTTTCAACTTCACTCACAAGTAGCACAGGAGCAGCAGGACCACAGGGCTGATGCAGCATGGAATCTCATTTCTAAACAGAGCAGTAGCATCCAGCAGAGTTGTGGAAGCCTAGATAAAAACAAATCATTAAGGTGGAATCAAGCAAGTTAACTCAGAATAATAGCACAAAAGCAATAATGGAAACACTGAATTACATTATAAATAAGTTAAAACCTGGAAAACTTCCGAGCAGTTTAAAAATCATTATACCTTTTCAGTCACTTGTTAAGGGAAAACATTAACAAAGTGAAACCGTTCTTTTCGGATGGCCATGTGAACCAGACCACATCTTAGGTGGCAGCTGTGCTAATTCACCCATGCTAGTGGCCTGTCTGCCGAGAGGAGAGCTAACTTCTTTCACATCCCTATTACTGTGCTAGTTTTATATGGGAACCGTGAGCGGAGGCTCCCAAAAGGGAGGTAGGAGCTTCCAGGGTTTTTCGGCCTTCAGAAAGTCCGCATAAAGGGGCTTCACTCACAAGTGAGTGAAGTTCAAAACAGGCTTTCAATCCAGCATTTTATTTATAAGGAATTTCGGCCAAATTCCTCTACTGTGGGCTGATAACAGCTCTCTAGACTTATTTGTGGAAGGGCGAAAAAAAGAGTGAAAAAAGATTCCACTTCTTATTTTTCTTTTGCTCAGAGTTTTGGCCAAATAACTTTAAACACCTAATAATTAATGGCAGTATTTTTCATCATGTGTTTATGAAAAGTCTAGATGGGGAAATTATACTAACACAGAGAGCCCTTGCAGCCCACCAGAAAACTTTTTGCAGGCATGTAACTCACGTGCCGTTCTGATTCCTTAGTCCTAAAAACACCATATCCAGCTTCTATCAGTTCAACCTTATGTTCTGACCAAAATATTTTTACTGACCAGGGGACCACACACAAGACATTTCAGATGGCTTAGTTTCCTTTAGGCACACTTATGGAGGGAGAAAGCAAGTAATCCAAAATTACTAATTACAGCAAGTTATCTGAAAGTCCCTTGAGATCAGCAGTTTGAAGGCTTCAGTCTCGATGACACAATCACAACATTTCACAGTCAGGGAGGATGGGAAGTGCACCCATAGCGTACACTACATCACACTCACGCCTGGACCAGCTCTGAGAACAGCTCCAGCCTGAATAATGCAAGCGAAATAGCAGCAAGGTGCACAGCCTGGCATGTGCTAAGTGCTCCAACCTTCCAGCATCATAACCTGTTCTTGGGAATGGCAGTCAGCACCCAGGTGCTGGCACCTAGTTCTTGGATTCGGAACTCCGTGTTTGCTGAGTGGTTCCATGCTGGTTTATGCCCCTCCTTGCCCGTGTTTCCCTGGCTGGGATGGACAGTTTTGTTCCATGGCCCTCTCCCTTTCCCGCTTCTACAAAACACATAGGGCGGGTACCTCTCTGTGCTGCCCAGCATTCAAAAATGTGGATGGCAACGGGGCTCCGTGGCCCAGTGCTATGGAGGAGTTAACTCCAAGGTGAATCCTTGTCATGTAACATAGTGTGTGTGAATACAGGGCCATGTAACTCCTAATGAGAGTCCTTGTGATGCTGCCTGTCATGGGGATGCCTCTGGAAACAAGGGGTGGGTAATCACCAGAGAGCTATTCTACACATTCAGTCATAAATAATTAAGAATAACCTGCCTTCTTCAGCCCACTGAAAGAAGATAATGTCATCTGGCTCAGGGCTGGGGAGCTTTTATTTCCCTTTGGTATCATGTCAAAAAGCCTTATAAATATATTGCGCCGAGTCAATCACCTGAGGATAACTCTGGCAAACAAACCGATGCCTCCACCTGAGTCCCCCAGGCAGACGCTGTAATTAGGATCACAATCTGTGTGACAAAAAAGTCTTATAGTAAAGGATAATAATTGCTCACTGGGAAGGAGGTGGGACAGGAGACAAAAGGGGAGAACGAATGAATCGAATCCTTTAACAGCGCAGAGAGGGCAGTGGGAGGATGAGAGCAGAGCCGCATTGAGGACGCAGTTCTCGCGGGAGGGCTCGCTGCCACTCAGCGTGCTCCCAAACCGGGCAGACCCCGCTGCAAGCGCACGCCTCTGCGCGCACGTGGCTCCGGCAGCTCCCTGACGTCTCCTCCCTAACTCTCACACGTCACAAAAGCCTTTTCGAGCGTAGCCTGCCATTTCTGGGGGTGCATCTGGGGGTGCATCTGGGGTTGCACGCCCCCGAAAAGCTGGGGGTCCTGTAAGAGAGAGCAGTATTTGTGCACGGTGCTCCGAGGAATGCCTGGGAAGTGCGACCCTTCCAGACACGTGCACTGCACTAGGCTGCTGCCACCGGAGAAATCCCAGCAATTGCAAGGTATTCCTACAGTAATTAAAAAACAAATATTTGGATCGGCAACTATTTTGCTTCGCCTTCTCTTCTATGCTTATCTGAAATTTACTTCCTTAGCTTTTTCCATCCTTTTATTCCCACTTTATTCACCTTACAGATGTGTCAGTCTGTGGCCTTATACGAAGTCCACTAGTGTCACCCCCAAGAGCTAAGTGGAGCCGATGAAACGGCTGGTGCTTACAGGGATTCCCACAAGAAGAGAAGCAGCCTGTTTTGCTGGCAGGGCCGGACTTTACCTAAGTATTTCTGCCCTTTTCCTCCCGTTTCTGCTTTTTGCTTCCCTTTCCCCCTTCTATTATTTTCTGTGTGTCTTTGCTTCACGTTTCAAATCCTGCTTCCAACCTAATAACAGGACTGCATATTTGTCAATCACGAACTCTTTCACTGAACAAAACAACTGAAATATTAGAAGCAAATTAATGCTAACATTCACCATTTGATCTTGAAGTTGGAATGATAATCACACTTTCATTGATTGGAAACCTAAAAAGTAGGAAGGGACAGAGTGATTTGCCAACCTTAATCCCAAAGATCGGTGCTGGGAATTTCTATCAGTGTAGTGCTCAATTAATAGGCAATTTTAGCTAGACATCAACCCCTACCTGACCTGAGCCTGTTTAAAATTTAAATGCTATTTAAAATATATCCCAGAGACATGGCTTTTCATTCAGTCGGTGCCTTTCAGGAGTTAAGGATACACTCCCATTAAAGGGATTTTCCTTACCAGGCCAGTGCCTGAAATTCACCCTTGAGCTCAGCCCATGAGGCAGAGCTCATGCTAACCCCCCAAACACACCGCCATTCGCTTTGGCTTTCAGCAGTTCATCCCTGCTTTCCCCTAGACCGCGGCATCTCCAGCATCACCACGTTCTGCATCTCTTGGTGCATTTGGTCCCTACTAACCAGCAAGATTTCCTCTCTAGTGCTGAGTTCTTTCTGCTGATGCCCGCTCTGCACTGCTGTGCGAGTCGCTCGGAGAACGAGCCTGAGGAAACTGGTGTGTTTGGAGCCTAAACTCCTGCCTGCCTGCTGCAACGTCCTCAAAGTGCACGATGACAGCTGAGAAAGCCCCAAACAAAGGAGATGGTCTAAAAGCCTGTGAACTGTGAAGCGTTTGCTCTTGAGGGAAGACCTCCTGCATCAAGCAATTTGGGAAACAGTTTATTTTTCTCTCCTTTTGCTACCATTACTTCTGAGCACTTTTTCTCTGACTCTTGTGCAAGACGCGGAAATAGCGTCTCCACAACACTGCAGCACAAAAACAAACCAGTAAATAAAGGGATGACTCTAAACCGACTTTTCAGGCTCCTTCACCTGTTTGAAACACAGGTCTTGCTACACGATGAGCTGTGCCCCGGAGCTTTTGTTTGTTACCGTTTACTAAGCAGTTTAGACTTTATTTTTAGGGAGCTACAGGTAGTCTGTACATTTGGCTGAACTGGCTGAAGTCTTAGCAGAGCAAAGATCCAAGTCATCCGCTTCCCACAGGCTTTGTCAAGAGAAAACAGTAATTAGCAGCAATGGGAATCAAACAAAACCTATAAAACCTATTCTCACCTTTACAAGTCCTTTTTTTAGCCAGATACCCCAATAGCCACTAGGAAATCATTCTTTTCCCCAAACCTCCCCACTGCTCAGCATAAGCTGAACCTGGGTGGTTTATTCCCTTGTCACCACAGCCTTAGGCGAGGATGGAAACAGTATGAGAGGGTATATGAACACCTAATTTTTAGACTCTTGGCTCAAGCCAAAGGAGAGAGAGTTTGAAAGGTGTCTTTGAACATAATTTGTGATGCAGAAATCATTTGCTATTGGATCAATTTAAGTCTCTTGAGTTTACACTTTTGAATTAACAAATTTATCTGCTTTTTGTACATAAAAAAACCCAAACCTCTCAGAATAACAAAACTTTTGTTACCAAAAAAAAAAAAAACCAACAAAAAAAACAAAACTCAAGCCAATGTGAAGCTTTCTACAAAGCCAGGCTCTTCATCCCCCTGATCAGCTAAACTCGCTTTATTTCTAGGCTTGCACATTTATTTTGTAGGTAGGTTTCGACAGAGAACACAAACTTGGATTTCTAATCTTGGATGCGGTTCGGGGAGAAGACGGGAAGCAATAGGGGCCTGGCAGTTTGGGTGGTATTAGAAAAAAAAGTATTCAGGCAGAGTGTAATGAGAATAGTGGTTTGAAAATACAGCCCTGAAGGAAGAGTCTCCAGAGAAACAATGGGAAAGGAATAAATAAAAAGAAAGTTATAAATTCATCTATTTGCTCTTCCCTGAC
Organism: Tinamus guttatus; assembly: GCF_000705375.1. The sequence goes on along the minus strand of NW_010578890.1, from coordinate 81,741 downwards.
CCTTGCTTTTACTCCTCTTCACAGCAACTACCCTGGGAAAGGCACAATGCCTTCCCCTGTCACAATATTGAGAAAAATTGAAATGGGGAAGAAAGACCACCAGATGCTTTATTGTCTTAGGCGTTTCCACATAATTAGCTGGGAATAAAGGTCCTCTGCATGGTTTCATTGCGTTGAATGAACTTGGATATTGCTACACAGTAGTGTGTTTTATGATTCATGCTCTGTTATCCAGTGGCTTTTTGAAAAGTGCCAGCTACTTTATCACTGACGGCCAAGCCCGGGCCCACAACTTAAAATGCAGCAATGCAAAGTTAACTGTGCATGACAGATGTCCATGAAATTGTTTAACACACGCACGCATGCACACACCAGCACACCCCCGCGCCCAGCCCCGGCACAAAGCCGTCTCCTGCCCTCCTGCTCCTCCCCACGGCTCTTGCTGCGAGGTCAATGTTGTTATCACATAGGAAGAAAACCTGTTTATTGCAAAACGAGCTGCTGGCTGGATGGGGAAGCTCGGCGGGTTCTGCGCTAGCTGTGCTCTCAGCCGGCGAGCTTTCCAAAGACACCAAGTTGTGGGCGAGATGAAGCTCAATCCCACCTGTGCCAAGAGGACAGGGGTTCCTCTCTCTTCTCCCTCTCTACTTCTCTCCTGTGGCGAGGCCCCAGGATGCCAAAGTTTTGATGGGATTTTCCAAACCACCACTGCAGTTTTAGGGGCAGTACTCCACAGCAGAGATTCACGGGGCAGCCTCTTTCATCCACTATGCCTTAAACCTAATCTGCCACTGACTGCTATGGCAGAGGTTTGGATCTCATGGTGTCCAAAACCTGCGTCCACGTTCCTCCTTGGAGGACAGTGCTGGGTAACTCGGGGGGAATTACTTCTTGCATGAGCTGGGTCTGGAGAAACAGGCTCTCCGAGATGGAATTGACCTTAGGCAAGAGCAAGATGATCTTGGAAGTGGAGCCCACATGGTTTGGGCCTGCCGCCCTCCTCACGCGGGCTCCCCAACTGCCTGCCAGGCAACGTGGCGTTAGACGGGAGCGGGGGGCAACGGCGTCCCCTCCTTTCTTCGCGCTCCATGAACAGCTCCATTGATTGCCATTGGGTTATTAGCATGGGAAGGTGGAACCAAATGTGAATAAAAGTGACAGCATCTAGCCAAAAGAAAGGACATGGTGAATTGGCTCCCTGCAAAAGGAGAGGGGAGAAATCCGCTGACCCTGCTCGGGCTTATTTTGCATTCTGCAAAGGACAAGCCCTTTCCCCAAGGTTTATTGGCTAGTGTGACAGGCAGGAAATAAACACTGAGAAACCCTAAAAGCGCTCGGCAAATGCAAGTTCGGGGAGGCACAGGAGAATATAAGATGAATTTGTCAGGTCGCAAACTGCCCCACAGCAAACGAAACATGAGCAAACAACAACTTAAGAACCAAAATAGAAGGGTTTCATTGTCCCTGTAGTTCGCTTCCACTAATTCATGGCTTTCTGCAGAAAAGTAGTTAACTATGCTATGTGGAATATTGGGTGAAATTCTCTGCCATGAGGTGATGGATACGCTTCTGCCTTCAACAGAGCTGGCACCGTTTATTCCGTGTACTGATCCAGGCCCAACACCTCTTTTTTTATGGACCTTGAAGGCAGCATAAAGTTTAGCCTCCAGTGAGTGAAATCCCAATCCCAGCTGAATGGGACAGTCAACTTCTCAAAGATGGGAACCAAGAGATTGGAGTGATGGGTCTAACAGAGACCAGTTTCTCGGTCCTTCAACGGGCATTAGTCTCCCTCTGACGCCTGAATTAGAGTTTTTTTGAACTAAGAGGCCGGTTCCGTCTTTCATGCTCAGGGCTAAGCATATCCCAGCTAAGGCACCCCAAGTCCCTCAGGAACCATGAGAAAATGCTGCGCCTTCCATCTTGGCTAGAGGAAACAAACTCCCTGGCCCCTTGTGGAAGTTCTTGCCCCTTCCAAGCAGCATCAGGTAGCTCCGGGGGATGCCAATTAGGCGCCACGGGCTCCCCGCGCCTCCCTGGTGCCTGCCTTCGGGCCGGTGGGTGGCCCGCTCAACATTTTGGTGGATGTTCCATTCCCACCCCTTTTACTACGACCCTGGTCAGGCCACTTTTATGCCCGTGACAGCTTCATGAAGCACAAAACACGGCGCGAGACACGGCATGAAATTGGCAACAAAGGCGAGCAAAGGGAGGAACAATCCCCTGGCAGGATGCGATCACAATATGGCTGAGTGGAGCTGGAAGCAGATGCCCGCGGCCCGCATTGTCCCGCTGACTGAAAAGACATGACCCCCGCGGCACAGGAGACAAGGAGGCCCTCCTCGTGACCCACGGCGGCAGGGGAGGCGAGGTGAAACCCATGAATAAATCAGGCGGGCCGCTGGCGCAGGGGGGCAGCGGCGGGGGGAAGCGGCCAGAAAGGAAAATGCTAAAGAGGACTTTTTATGGGGAGCGGGCCGGGAGGGCCGCCCGGCTCCCTCACAATGGCTCCCGAACAGATGGGCGCCTGGCGGAGAGGTCGGATCCCCCTCTGCCCTGAGGGAGACGTCGCCATGCGGGGCGGTCATGGCTGACGGCCATTAAGGAACTGGGGGATCCCAGCTGATCGGGTCCATCTTCTCGGTTAGAAGGGGCCAGTGCAGGCTCGTCACCGGGCAAGGTCAGCTCAGCTCAGCGGGTTCCTTCCCTGGGTTTCACACCCATAGAAAAGTGCTTCCATCTGCAAATGGGGATGAGGGGAAACTCTCAACAAGCCTCTTCCAATGAGCGTCCAGCGGCACACTCAACACACAGCTGGAGGGAGAACGGGGCGTTGTGATTCCATTGCCACTTTGTAACTCTGATTGCAGATGTTATTACTGTTAAGTATATTAACATTTGAAAGTCAGTTCAGATTTTCATGGCTTTTCCTGTATTTTCTGTTTGGAAACAAGAGAATTACTATTCCAAAATCCAGTTATGTTGTGAATTTGATTTGGAATATGTAATCCTCTATGACACGATAATAAAGTTACCGAGGACACGAGCAGACCCTCTGATTTGTTTTTTTCTTATGCAGCTTTAAGGTGGCTACGAAGCCACCCCTCCCACCAGGCCACTCAGCAAACTCACACTCCAATCCGGAACGCTTTTCCCTCAGGAAAACCCAGAGAGTTGAGAGTTTTTCTGAGACCAGCTTTCATTTTGTGTTTCTTTTTGATGCCCTCCAGTGGTTAAGGTAGTATTGCTGCCAGCTTTTATTTGCCGCTCTGGGAAGAATGAATAGAGCTGATTAACCAGGCAGCAAAGACTGGCACTCAAGTTTATTGAACAAGAAAAGTATGTAATTCACCAATTTGATTTTTCACAACTCCTGAGCATCCAGGCTCTCATGCGTGTTTCTTCCTGAGATAAGGGAAGGCTTAGAGAGGAAGCAGTTTAATCCCAGACGCTTTTTTTTTCCTCACTCACAGCCATTTGCTATAAAGACATATTATTAGCCTTATGCTATTAAGGCATATTATCAGTTTTATCTTGGGGAGGAAGGAGGAAAGCAAATTGGCTCAAGAGATCAGGATTTGCGGAATAAATGCAGTGAAGTCAAAGGAGCACCAAAGATCTATACCACAAATCCATAAACTACACTCATGACAGCATAGCAAAGACATTCACTTGGTATCTCAGGCCCAGTCTGATTTTTGGCGGCCGTATCGTATTTATTCCCCAACTATTCCCCTAATAAACACGGTGAGAAGCCACATCCACACGCAAAAAGGACTTTCCTGACGGGCAGTCTGTACCAAGTCAAGCGACCAACACATGAAACATCTTCACTGAAGCCAAGGGATGTTTGCCTGGTCGGCGCGTTATCCACACGCAAAAAGGACTTTCCTGACAGGCAGTCTGTACCAAGCCA
>NW_010578890.1:70325-72825 GCF_000705375.1 Tinamus guttatus | reverse complement strand
TTACCACTACAGAAAAACACGAAACCACCTCTGTAGACTCCCTGCTGTAACTGTGACTAGGATGGAGATAGGTAGTTATGTCAGGTCAGCACTTTCCACATGTACTAAATGTATTTAAAATATTCAATGCAGCCATTTGAATATTTTTCGGGGGATTAATTGTTCAAATCTAAAAAGTTTATGCCACTCTAATGGACTCCTAATGGAAGAAGCTTTTAAAAAAACCTCTGCATTGTTCTGAGACCGGACGGTGACCTAGCCACCAGGTATAATATGCACCAATATCAATCGTGCCCAGTGAAATTTAGATTGCAAATCCATTATGAGCGAGTCTGTGTCTCTGTGCTGTGCGCTGCTGAGCAAGCTCCCGGAGCTCCATACATAATAGATGGTGGGAATCTGACCTTGAAATTTAAACAATTTTTTTAGCAGCCTGGGCATTCGGGCGCTAGCTTCCCCAGGGGTTATCGAAGGGATTGGGGTGCAGCTAGGAGGGAAAAGAGAAGTGAGCAGCCTCTCCCCTCCTGGCTGCTCTATGTGCTGGGACAGGCTCCCTTCACGCCAGCTTCCCAGCTGCGTGACGGGCAGCAGCCTTAACCCCACCAGGCAGGACCAGGAGCCCTTCCAGATCCGCCATTGAGCCCAGCCTGCCGGGCTCCCGGCGAGCACAGGGGCTAATGAAGGGGATTCCTACTGTAAAATCCTAACTCTGATCCCCTGTATCAGCTACAGAGCGGGAGAAAAGAAAAAAAAAAAAGGACTATGATTTTGTGATTTTGTCTAGTGAGGACCAGGTACTGCAAATATTCCTGGAACAGACTATTTCCTTTTGATTGTCTTTGGAATAATTCCTCTGTTGGTTAAAGAAGGACAGAGATAAAACACAGTGGTACTATCTACTGACCGCAGAGGTTTGACCGGGTGCCTGGCACCTCATTCGGTGAACAGGATATTGTGAGGTTACTAATTTATTGCTGCTAGTGAAGAGGCCACAGGGAAAGGGCTCTCTCGGAGCTCGCGTGATAAATAACGGTTCCCTCCTGCTTAGTCAGTAACTATTGCTTACTGGCAGGTTTAGCTTCCATTTAATTAAACAAATCCAACATTGTCTCTGGTCATCCGTATGGAAAGAACAGCAAAGCTGGAGGATGTGGAGCCAGGAGGGTGAGGAAAGCAAATTCGGATGGATCTGCCCTCCCCTGGGTGTTGCGGTTCCAAAAGACAAAATCTGCCACTGTTTCATTTAAGAGAGAAGACAATCAGTATTTCTATTCTTCTCCAAAATACACTGAGAGAAATTAATCAGATCCTGACTACAAGATCTGGAAATGGCAACTTTTCCAGCCCTTCTTTCCTGTATTTTAGGATTCTCCTCCCTTCAACCCTTCTACCAGAAACAAGAAGAAAATCATCAGGCACTCAACATCCCTCAAGAGCACAGCATAAACAGCATTCGTTTCAGAGCTATCAAAACTCTAGAGAGCCAAACAAGAACGTACATTTAGTATTTTGCAATGCAAAAGTCCTATCCCTTGGCGATACCGCTCCAGGCCCATCACTTGCTCCGTGCACCCCGAGCACCGGAGCTACCTTTGCGGCCTTTGGGAGAGCACCTGGAGAAGCCAAACGTGAGGCAGGAGCACGAGGAGCTCTGCGTCCCCCTCGGCTCCTCGCAGCGTTGCTGGCTGCCTGGCTCTGAGTGCTCAGGCAGAAAACCCAGCTGAGCAGCGGGGCTCAGGCACCTCTCCATCACTGTCAATAAGTGCAACGGAGGGCCCTTACATCATTTCATTTACTATTTCAATGATTACATAGATCATTGCCTTCTCATTGTTTCAGTGATGGATTTAATTAACTTCCAATTAATCATAGTGGGTGATATTTAATGCTCAGCCCTGCACTGAGCGCAGTGTCACAGACCAAAGAATATCTTTTGAAGGCTTCAGTAATCAAGAGGTCATGGAAGATAGATGTTCTGCAGCAGCAGAGACAGAGAGAAGATAAATTCGTGTGTCCGCTCTGCCCGGGCTAACTGTTTTAGGGTAATTGTTTCACATCCAAATGATAACTTCGCCCGAGGTCCATCCATGCGCAGAGCCGCGGAAAGGCCGAGGAGGGGGTGGCTGAAAGGGGCACGTTCCGGAGACTCCACAGGGCTGCAGCTCCCCTCTGCCGGCAGCCCTGAGCCCTGCGGCTGCCGTGGTTAAGGCCCTGACAAACGGGCACAAGGAGATTTCCTGTAAAGAAACTTCCACTTAGATGGGAAGACTGAAAAAGCCAAGCCCAAGCCAATGCCAAAAGGAGAGTTTCATTACCCTGCAGGTGACAGCACAGACCTTGCACCGTAGCTGCCGCTGTTCTGGGAGCAGCCGGGCAAAGTCAAGGGAGACCTTTCAGAAGGGGTCTAAAATTTCCCCCCACCAGAAAAAGCATCATAAAAAGCCCTTATTGTTTTAAGTGGACACATTCACTTGCTGGCATTCTTGTAATGCATCCAGCA
>NW_010578890.1:32871-70262 GCF_000705375.1 Tinamus guttatus | reverse complement strand
CTCAGGTTTTTGCCCCCAAAGATGCTGCTCCAACGGCCAAGGCTAGAACCCTTCCAAATTAGCTCTCTGTTTGCTGGGCAGCCTCTCACCAACTTGACAGCTTCAGGCTACACAAACTGGGGTCGTGCTCTGCAAAGCTGGGGCTTTTGGCTGGAGGGCAAAGAGCATCCTAAGGACACCAGTTCCTAAGTCCCTAGACAGCCAACCTGCCTCAGAAAGACCTCTGTACACACTGCAAATGCTTTGAAAGACTCGTCCTGTGGGGAAGAAAAGACAACAGCATTAAAATGGGAGGGTAAGCGGAACCCAAAGAAGCTGGAAGGACGAGGAAGAAAGAGGAGATGGCTGTGCAGAGAGGTGGATCTGGTGCAGGCCCAGGTCCTGGTGTGCAGGACCCCCAGGATTTCTGACACTACCGGGAGGTGTTTTGCGAAGTCCCTGCAGATGAGGAGGGTTCAAACAGAGCTAGCGAGGTGGAGCAGAAACACCAAGAGTTCTTGGTGTACGCAATGAGCTTCCCCCAGGGCTTTCTCCCGTGCTGGCAGCCCAGGCTAAACGGATCCCGAGATGGTGAATTCAGCTCCGCGCACATGTGCACGTGTGGGAGCGGGAGGCAGCGCAGCCGGCCGCCCAGCAAAAGCCAAGGGCAATTCTTCCCTTTCCTTGCTCATCTCTGAGTGCAAAGCAATTATCTTCCTCATGACTTTCAATTTGTCTCCCTGGTATATTCCTGCCTGTCCAACACGACTTTACAACTCCTTCATCTGGCGCCCAGCTGGCATGCCTCACGGTAAATTCCTCTGAAGAGGGATTCAAAGTTGCCTTCCATCAGCGTGAAACTAATGAGCAAGGAACATCTTGACACATGGCAACGGGGAACAACACATGGTCAGCTGTGCTCGGCAAAGACCCCCTCGCTGAAGGCTTCCCAACTGCTCTCTTGCAAGTGCTCACGAGGCTCCAACGCGGGCCGGTTATTTATGAGCATCTCCGCTCACCCAGGTGGCTCTTTTCAGAGGGACACTCTGCCCGACGAACGCAACTTCCCATCTGAAAGCGCTGCCTCTGCTTCCAAGCTGAGTTTTACATCCCAGCATGTTTTGTTCAATGTTTTTAACTAAAAAAAAAATAACCTGAAGCACTTCTGCAACTCTCAGCACCTCAGTACAACAGCACAAATACGATCAGGCCTGCAGCTTCACTGCTGGGAGCTCAGAGTTTTGTGGAAACACTTCAGATTTACACAGGTCTGTGCAAGAAGATTTTGTCCCCATCTAATTTAACTTCAATTTCTCCCCCTCTGAAATACAGGAGCCTGAGCATAAATGAAACACTGGGTCAGTATTTTCTAAAACTAATAATCAAAAGCTAGCCTCCAAACAGGCCTCTGAAAGTAAAGCATCCTAATTTTTCAGCAATTTAAATAACCACCGGTTGACAGCATTTTTCAAGCAAGTCACCTCGCTTGAAAACCAGCTTCTTCAGTTAGTATGTGAAGATTCTGTGGTAGTTTTCAAGGATATTGACACTTTGTTTTGGAATTAAATACCTAACCCTTGAGCGTTTGCAACTCCACACTGCAGAAGCCACATTTTGGACCGCTGGAAGTCGAAGAAAGCTGTCTGCAACATATCTGTAACATAAAGAGAGGCAAGGCACCTAAGGAAATAATACTGCAATCGTAAGAGCAACTGAGGGTACAGCGCTGTCTAAGGGCACCAGCGAGGCACCCCAACACACCTCTGAAGAGATGCAGGAGGATCCTCTAAAAACGAATCAGGTACAAATGTAGGTTCTAAAATAAAGAGCTAATCACTGTTTGCTGAAAGAGCAGGCGAGACAGAGAAGATACATTCATTTTGTACAATAAAACTGGCTAGATTTGCAAGCAGTAGCATTACGTAGGTGCAACAGCAAACCCTGATACCCTTGTTGGCTCTGAGCATTCCAAGCACTTTGCATCGTGGAGCAACCTCCCTGCCAAGCAGCAAAGACTGGATGTTGCAGAAAGGAAGATAAAGCTGTATATAAATATATAGACACATTTGCACTTACTTAAACAGGGGCACAAAGAGCTTGTGGACTTGTCCAAAATCACGAAAGCAGCCTGGAGTTTTTCCCAAGTCCCATCACAGTGGAATCTCATGAACTTCCTGCTTTTTAATTTCATTTCCTTCGACAGACACGAACAAGGAGCAATCATACTGCCAATATGTAAGACACAATTTTGGACTTATTTTAAAGTCCTTTAACTTAAGGCATACACAGAGGGCTGCACCTAATATGCTCCAGGAGGACCAGAATGGGATGCCCATTCATTTATTTATTTGCAAAGCATCACCAAATTCTGTGCTAAGCTTGAGTTAAATCATGCTTATTTCTTGAAGCCAGGTAGGATTCTTCTCGGTTTAACATTCATTCTTCCCCGGCCAAGAGACCCGAGCAGTATGTAGACATAAACCCAGGTCATGCTCTCTGGAGGCAGATCAATAACTCAATCAGTAGCTGGGAAGCTCCGAGTTTGACACTCGTGTTGTCAGTCATGGCATTTCTCGATCGAATCGTCTCGCGCTCAGAACGACTGAAGATGGCAGCGAGGGCTGCAAAGACGCGCGAAGCCGAAGCTCGTCTGCGCTGATGGCAGCCAACATCATCCCGGTCAACGCTCCTGGAAAGCCCGGGAGGGCCGCAGAGCACAGGGTTGCCTAGAGGGATGCCCATATGGACAGACCGCTGATTGGCAGTAAATAATTCCACGCTGCTATTTGCGCCTGCACCAGAAACAACCCAGACCAAAACAACTGCTCTTTTCTCCCCCTCCTGGCTTGTGTAAGACGACGTCTGGGAAAATCTGCTCTCTGAACTTGGTCCCCGATGGTAGCTCAGGCCATTTCCCAAAGTTACAGCAGCCAGGAGCAAAATCCTCTTTGCAGTAAGCGGGCGCTCTACACAGCTGCCCTTGCAGTCTTGCTTCTGCCCCAAACACTGCCCGAAAAGCCCAATTGCTGGTCTGGTTCATTAGGACAGCCCTACACCTCTCCTGCCGTCTCCCTCCTCAGTCGCTTTCAGGGAGGCTATAAACCAGCCGGCGTTCCAGGTGGAGGACCTGGACATGCCCATGGGGGGACACCGAGGAGAAGGGACAGGCAACGTCTCCTCCTGACATCCCACCCTCCCGCGGGCACCTCCTCTCCCGCCACCCCTAGTCCTCCAGCGGCTGGGCAGCGGTGCACACTCAAGACACGCTGTTTTTCCTAAAATACCTCCTCCTGGTTTGGCGCCCGGCTCTCCCTGACCTGCGGATTTACAGGCTTTGGGGCAACCCTGGCACTCACCTCCTGGTTCTAGTTCCCAGAAGAGGGCTTGCAATGGTAGGTGATGCAGATCTAACATCCCCATCCCCTTAGTTGAGCTTCCTTCTGCTCTTAATAGGACACAGTTTTGCTTGTCTGCACCTTGTAACTCTAACAGTTTAAGACCTTTTATATTGCTGCATTTATTGGAACCACAACAAAAAAGCAAATGCATTTCTGTATGATTATGTGGCCAGCCCCCACCAGCAAATAAAGAACAAGTTAAGAGGGCACCTGTCAACATGGTGTCGTGATGGATTTCAATCCCGCAACCTCTGCGGCTCTGCCTCTCCCTGCATCAGCTTATTTGGCCTAATTAACCTGAGTTTTCCTTGCTCAACAGAAATCATCCCCATGAAAACGATGGAGCTTGCAGAACTGGAGGAAGGTTTTCCTGTTTTGAAATATGGATGAGCACATGCCCCAGGCCATCTGGTGCTGGCCTTAGGAAATTCCAAAATGGATTTAGGACAAATTAAAAAGGAATTTTGGAAGTGTATTTTTTTCGTATCAGCCTAGTGTTTATACACAGCTTGCGACTGCAGCAGTGTCCTCAATGCAGCACTTGAACAAAGATTCCCCCAAAAGTCTTTAGCCATTCTAGTGCTTCTCCCTAAGGGCTGGGGTGTTTGCATATAGAACTGGATACCACTGCTTCCCAAAGACAGGAATGTTCCCTGTTCATTAAGATCCATTTCACGGATAATCAATGTGCAGGCAATGTTTGCTGTGTTTGGGTGAGGAATAGATGCACCTATCAAAGAAGGCACCTGCCCTGATAGAAGAAGCTGGGGCTTTACCCCAGCAGCCTCCCGCGCCGCCGGGGACACTGCTGTGCCGCTCGCCAAGGCGCCTGCCCAGCTGCAAGTGACAGCCAAGCGAAGGAGGCCGGGGGTTACTGGCCCAAACGGGAACGTTAACGCAACTGCACCAACCTCTCCCAACAGGGCACATCCCCTCTGTGATGCTCCCAGCGAATTCATTTCCAAGATACTTGGTATTTCCAGGTTACTCATGATCCTATTTGCGGAAAATCTGCTTGTTTCCTTGCAGTTTGGTGATAGGAATCTGCAAATCCAGCAGCAGACACCAGCTGTTCCTATCTCCCCTCTGCTTGCTTGTGGGGAGCCGGGGTGACAGAAAGGAGCACAGTGAGAAAATCTGACCCTCTCGGCTGCTCTGGTGCTCTAAGAGTGTCCTGAGCGAGAGCTGTAAACTAGCAATTTTAAAAGCATAGTTCTTTTAAATAAATAATCCAAGAAATTGGGAGAGCTGATTTTCTAGTCAAAGAACAAACTCATTTTCTGAGCAGTTTCATTCACTTGGGAATAGTGCATATTTAATAGGAAAGAAATGTCTACAAAAGCCCAGATGCAAGATTTACATTCAACTGAATGAAAAAGGATACTGGAAAGGATTGCTACCTTTTGGAAGAAATCTTTAAGCTCTCAGCATTTGTGAATTTTGGAATACTCTCCTTTTTAAAAAGCTTTCACTGAAGCATGGCTATCCAAAAAAAAAAAAAAAGAAAGAAAGAAAGAAAAGAAAAAGCAAACTTCCTGAAAAAAATTAATTTTCAGTGGTTCTGTTCTATTCCCCCAGGTCTTTAAAAATCTCAGATTGAAATGGATGAATATGCAAGTGGCACTTATTGACGGCCTCCCACAAGCAGCAAAATCCTTTGAAATCATTGTGGTGGTAATTGTGAAAGAAGTTACATGCATAAAATTACTTCTCTGGTGCAAAAAGGATCATAAATCAGTTCGCAGTCAATCTATCCACAACTATTTCAGTCTAGAGGATTAAAAATATATATCTATACATAAATAACCCACAGTTAAATGCTTGGTAACCCAGGGGCATGGGATTGGAAGCCTAGGAGCTACTGAACGATTTCAGTATCTGCACTAGGTCTGCATGGCAGCTCGCTAGCTGCTGCTTTCTGTGTAAATTAGTTACACCACCACCATGGCGCAAATGCCTGGCCGACCCAGAGCAGGTATCTCCTCCAAATCCCTACCCAAATTTTATTTCTAAGAAAAGAAGAAAAAAAAAGCCCTAGAGCAATCTACCCAGTTCCACTGCCTCATTTTGTAAGGAGAAAATATTTAAAGCAAACGAAGAGCCTCTACGAAGGGGTATTTGCAAAGGGCAGTGCGAGCAGGCCCCGAGCACGTGCAGCGTGTTCACACACCTACAGTAACAGTGGGAGAAGTACCTTATTAGTGACTGTCCACGTTGACTTCTACATTTTCCGTGGCTAAGGTTTAGGGCTAACGAGTCCCAGAGTAGCGCCGCGATCCGGGAAACAACACGGTTACAACACCAAAGCGGAGAGCGCAGCGTGTGGGAGGCCCTGCTCGTGCTTGCGCCGGGGGTTTTCTCTGCTCTGAGAAGATTAGGTTTTAAACAAAAATCAAAGGAAAGGAGGGCTGCAGCAACTGGCCTAGCTCACCTTCCCTCTGCAGGTTTTCCCTCTGCTCCACAGCAGCCGGGCTGTGATAAAACACCAGGTTTGGAGCCGCCAGCTCCAAGCTGCGGCCTGTGCCCGGGAAGCTGTGCCAGGAGGAAGGAGGCCGGAGTGCTGGGGTGAAACTGGGGAACGGAGGCACAGGGATTCCCGCCGTGCAGGCTGGACTGACCTGAACGTTTCCATCCTATTCCTGTCAGACAGCAACGCTCCTGCCCACTGCAGTGGGTTAGGATTTTACGGTCTTTCCGCACATGTGCTTGCCGCAAAAAGCTGCCTGCGTGAGTATTCCCGGCCAGAAAACACCCGTGTCACGTCAGACGGACCCTGAGCCAACTCGGTGCTTCCCGGTTCCTTTTTAGCAGTCACCTGGGCAATGCTGGTTTCATCATAGGCAGAATGGAGCCATCTCTCCTGTAACACACTTCACTGTTCCTCAGCTAAAGAAACGGCTTCCATTCCCTACATTTATCGCAGCTCCGGACATTCCCAGGGATTATTCCGCCTCTTCTTTCCTTGCTCACACACTTGCACCACTTCTTCTTGCAGTTTTGGACAGCGCAGCCCACCACATCCTACCTCACCAGTTCCCCCTTTCAGACCACTCTCCCAAGGAGGGCAAGGTAGGACAATACAAACAGCTGGTACAGATGGTACCTTTTGGGGGCCCTTTTTTTTTTTTTTTCCTTGTATTAAGTTTCTGAACTGGGCATAGCCTGCGTTTTTTTCCATTTTAAATGTGGGTGTCCTCACTAGGGAAGGAGAACATGGGTGTGTGACCGGCGTCCCCCATGCCAGCGGCATCCCTGTCCTGCCGCATCCCTCTCCCCCAGGCACACATGCTGCCGGCCAGGACACAGCCCCAGAACAGCTCCCAGAGCATCTGACTCCCGTAGGGGCAGGAAGCTGGGTAAAGCGCAGCCCATTTCAGCGCCGTGAATGGGGCTCCCGTGTCAAACAGCAGCCACACTGCTGAGATAAACGATCTGCAAGAGCGGGGCCAGCTCAGCTGCCAAGTTGCTTGACTGACGCGCGCATCCTCCCCTTCCTACCACCTTAATGAAGATACCATAAAAACTCTTAGTTACTTAAAAGCCGTCAATTAGCACCCCTCAAGGCTGTAAAACCTGTCACACCCCCCGCGCAGTGGGGTAGCTCTTAGTGAGTGGAGACTGGCAGGGCCCGCAAGGCGAAACAGAGCCCGTGCAACCGGAGCCACTCGCAGGCGTCCGGAGGGCCAGCCAGGCCCGGCCTCGGTGCCCATCCTCACCGAGGGGCTGCCAAGGACAACGCGTTGCAAAGGCGGCTCCAAAAGTGGGGCGGCTCATCCACAAGGCCGGGGGAAAGGAAAGCTCCATCCCGGGATCGTTCCCGCACTTTGGGAACGCAGCTTGTCGGCCCCCTGACTCGGCCTAGCTCAGTCGCTGGCTCTCATCCCCAGGGCAGCACGCGCTGACACAGGGCAAAACGCGGCTCCTTGCCAATAAGTCTATCGGTTGGGGGGGTTCTTCTTTTTGACATGGCTAATATGGAACCACAAAGATTTTGCAGGATAAACAGGAGAAATGCTGTTTTTTTTTTTTAATAGAACATTTCATAGTGATGATTAGCTGGCTGTGGAACTTGTACTTTACAAAGAGACGCTAAAAAGGAAGTGGCTGTTTATCCAGTTCCTGGGAAAATAACTAAATGCTGGCTGGTATTTATTCAGCTGAATTATTAGAATAGCATTTGCTCCTATACTTAAAGTCATGTCAGCGTTTCCATTAGGAAACTTAGGAAAATCAACCCCGAGGAACAAACTCGTTAATAAATAAAAATTGCCCCGATAAATTGAATTAGTTGTTTTATCAAGTTAGATTGCTTTTTAAAAAGATGTTGAAAGGGACAAAGGGACGTTAGCAGCAAACTTAAGGATGTGCTTTTACTAATAAATATGTATCATATCCATAACGTGAGATTCCAGAAGTAGCTAACATTTTGCTCAGTACCTGTCAGAACAGAGACGAAACTGGAAATTATTTTGTGCACAACTTTATCATTTTAAAGTAGTTTTTTTTCTATGCAAGGAGGGAAATTGACTTGTACTCTGAATTTCAGATAGTTTTAATGATATTTTTCTCTTTTACTCTTTTTTTTTGTTTATTAAAGGCTGGTTTCCTACCACAGAATTTCAGTGAACTGAATCTTTTGGCAACGATTTTGATTAATAAGACTAAAACGCCTTTTCCCAATAATTACAGAGTAGATTTTCATGTGAAAGATATTGACACGCTCCTGAACATTTAAAAAATAATAATTTCCAGTCACTATAAAAAATTGCCACGTGCTTCTACTCGGGAAATATGTGTGCATCCACACTTCCAGTCCTATTAAATTGAGGCTACTCTGGTGTGCAAAGTTATGCCCTTGAGCAGGTTTTTGAAAGATTATCGTCCTTTTTCCCCGTGCCCTGTCGTGCCTTTTCCCCTGTGCCCTAACTGCAACTTCAAAGCACCGAAATCACTGAATTTGGGCAGACAACAGGAGCTCTGCTGGGACAGAGGTGGGAGCACCAGTCCGCTGCAGCCTGCCTTTCCTGGGCCCCGAAGGCTCAGTGTCAAAACCTGGCTAACGACATCGTGTACAATGCCGCGCCTCCAAGCCCGTCGCGCCGCCTGCCCCTGTCGTCACTGATAACGGTATCGCCCAGCTCTGGCGAGGCTCCGCGTCGCCGCTCGGCAAGGAGGAGCGCGGAGGGACACGGCCGCAACGCCACGCCTGCCACCCGGGCACGTGTGCGCGACCTGAAACAGCCCCCGGCTCCACGAGCACCATGCGGAGCTGCTGGTTTGTTTATTCTCCCTTAAGTCAATCGGCCAAGAGGATGAAGGCAGTTCCCTCTGCTGTAGTGACCCGCGTGTTCTGGGCGCTGTCCCTGAAGGACACTCGTCTGATAAACGCGCCGATGAATCCAGACTCTGGATTCTGAATGTGTGAGGAGCAACCTGAGAAACGCGAGAGGCTGCTGGAAGAGCCTTAGAAAGTCCATAGGTGCAGCATTAATGCCTATGAGAAATAAAAACGCTCCCCAGGGTCAATAGCGGGATGGAAAACCCTGCGCCCTTGGAGCAGAATGCGGCACAGCTCGAGGCAGCTGATGGAGACGTGTTACAGTGTGTCAGTACGTTGTTTTTAAGACAAAAATGCCTTGAGAAGCATTTCTGGGGATCATCAGCAAAGGCAAACGTTTTAAATAGGCAGTGACTCCATACTTGAGAGCTGCTAGTACAGCATTCATCAGATCTGAGAGGCTGTGTCATATGAAGCAATTTATGAGACAGACATCTCTATTTCCTGCCTCCACCCTCAAATTTACAGGCCGGTTATGATTTTCTTGGCTAATACTCGCCCGCCGGAATGATTCCCCCTGAACGACCCTTGGTGCCTTGGCACTTTGCTAGCAGCTCTGGGCGCAGGGTCGTGAGCATCAGCCTCGGGGACACCTCATCTCCACCCCGATGCAGAGCGAGTTGGAGGCTCCCCGGGGAGCCCTTCCACCTACCTACCTTCGACCCACTCCTCACTGACTTGGCCACAGCTCCCTGGGCACAGTCACCCCCGACACGCACGGCAGCCGAGCGCAGCGCGCCACGTAGGAGGTGATAGGCAAGGAGGAGCTACAACTACCAGCCCAAGTATGTTCCAACGCAAACACATTTAACGCCGGCTTGCATACTTGGTCGGCTAAATTGTGTCTGTATTTAATTTGCTCATGCCTGCATATTTCTCCAAGTCAGCTGGACTAAGCCGTGAGACTTTGCAAGGAAATTTGCTTTTGTGGCCTTCCCAGCTGTGGCAAAACTAGGCAGCGTGCAGACCGTCAGGAAAACGCAGGTGGGGAGAGGGGAGATTTCCCACTCGCCTTCCAGACTGAGGAGGTTCCACATTTGTAGCCAAACAAAACTGAGAACGTGACCCCTGAATCTGCAAGTTCACTGATCTCCAGTTGGAAAAAATCACTGTGTAACTCATTAGTCCAAGTTAGGAAGAATTAATCACCATGATATTCTAAGCAGTCAGTACCAATTGCAACTCGTTTTGTTTTTCAGTGAAGGGGTCTGAGAAGTGACGATGGTTCTTCCTTGGTACTTGGAGGGCACCCAACGCATACCAGTGGGCACAGAAAGCATCGGAGCACAGGCAGAACATGCACAAAGTCATTCATATGTTTTGTCACTTTCAGACACCTGAGAGATACTTTTCCTCTTTCTTTTTTCTTCTTAAAGAACAAATAAGAAAAAAAAAAGATTTTAAAGATCTTATGACCCCATGTTTTCCTGCGGGAGGGACATGCCAGGGATGCCACGGGTCCCATGTGAGTCCCCTTCAAGCTGAGGCTGTGCATATCTGCCGCAAACACAGCCCTCAGCACAGGCACGAGTGCCACCTTTTATCCCCTGGGCTCTGCAGCAGCCTCCGGAGGGACTGCTTTTTCTCTCCATTTCTTACAGAGTTTCTAAGCAGCAGGCTTCATACTTCTGATGTTTCTACCTTGTTATTTCAAAGAATGAAATTACCTGTCAGGAACACTTGCCGTATAGTTTTACCACCGCGGCAGAACTATTTTAAATACTACTAGATTATTAAAGTTCTCCTTCAGGAATACTTCAGAAATAATTTTGCTGCCCTCTAGCCTGCTGTTGAAATCTTCCTAGCCTGCCAGCATTACCCTTCAGGAATGCTTCGGAAATAGCTTTACTCACTTTACTGTCCTTTTCATTACTATTGAAATCCTTCCAGAATGCCAGAGTTAACCTTCAACAAGACGCCAGAATAACTTCCACATTCTGGAAGGGTTTCAATAGTGATTTAAAGGACATCAAAATGCAGTTTTATGGGTTTTTGTTTTTGTGTCAGTGGTAAGGATAGCGATGGTAAAATATGGATGTATGCACTTTCCTATTTTGTGTTGTGTGTTTATATAAACACGTATAACCACTCAGGCTGGAATAAGAGTGGTCCTGAAACCTAGAGGAAGTTGTTTTGAAAAAAGAGCTTCTAAAAATTGCCAAAGCATGAACTGAGGTGACAGCAGGGAATGGGGTTTTGTTTGCTTAATGGACCTGCAAATGAATTCTGATGATCTTACTCTGACAATGAAAGTCTTGAGGGCATGAGCCAATTGCTTTGACTAAAATGAGGAAGATCAAAAAGCTTTGCCCCAAACTCTAACTGACCCCAAATTAAATCCATTTTGAGCGGTGGAAAGTTCTTCTGTTGTTGTTGTTGCTCTGCATGTCTGTGTTCAACAAGGGGAAATGCTCAAGCTCTGCAGCAAAGACCCTGTCTGTAATTTTTCCAGCTCAACAGAACCAGGAAATCCCGAAGTCCTGGGAGCCATTTCCAACCCCCTCGTGAACACACGAGATCATTATGAAAGTCCCGAGCTGCCACATTACTGAAGCACATTCCTCTGAGGTTCAGGCTCCCTTATTCCTCAAAACACAGAAGCTCAGGCACCTGCAAAGATCATTTCTCCGAGCATGAGGGGGAAAGGGCACCTGTTTATGAGACTGGGCAAGGGAAAGGGAATCAGTGGAGACAGAGGAAACGTGGCCCTACCTCGGTGGGGGTGTCAGTGGCGGGAGCACCGTGTGCTGTGGCTCCCCTCAGCCTGCGCGGAGCGGAGCGGCTGCGTAAACCATCCTCCTGGGCACGGGGCTGGGTGCCCACTCACTTCCCCTTTGGGCAGCGAACCTCCGCTCAGATCTCTGTGGTAAAGCAGACAGAAAGATAAATCACCCCAAGATGCTCCCAGCTGACCTGCTTCTTGCTACCAGATTACTGGAAACAGCAGAAAGGTGCCGAGTGCTTTTTGGCTAGTCCTAGTGGGTGGAATAAACCACAAGCCCACGACTTACAGCATTTGATTTAAGTACCTAGAGAAGCAGCTGGGGGAAATACTCTACTCCAGCTCAAAGCCACCCTCGGCAAAGAGACAGGCTCAAAGGCACCGAGCTCCTCAGCAGCCCCTCTGGTGGCCTCCCCTGGGCCCCGTCCTGGCCCTGCTGCCGCCTTCCCCGGGCGCCGCGGCCAGCGACGGAGGGTCTCGTGGGGGCTGTGGGTACCGAAAGGCACGAGGGACGTCGGTGCCTCCTGCAATCCCTCCTGCTTGGGAACAGCGGTGTGATTAGGAGGGAATAACTCAGGCGGGCGCTGGCATTTTCAGGCTCCCGCACGCGATCGTGACTTGCCCGAAGCCTGAAGCTCTGACCAGAATCAACGGAATAAAAATAAAATGATGAATGCCTAAGCACTCACTGACTGTTTTGCTGCCTGCTTCTCTTCAAATAGATTTTTGTCCATCAGTGATTTTGCCATTTTTCTCTGCAATTGCATCCACCACCAGTGCAGACCAGCTAGGACCTCAGGGTCACTCGAGCTTCTCAGCAAGAGGTCCAAAGGGTTTTGATTTAAAACAAAATCTTCTGAAAAGATTTCCTACTGTGTCAATAAAAAAGTCTTATTAAACTTTCATAAGGTATCCAATGATGTTTTTAAAATGGTCTCTCATGAATGGAGGCCTGTAGCTAAAGCAATATACAAATGCATTGATGTTATTTTTATGTGAACAACTTCTAGGAATATTTTTAACCATACTAACAGGAGATTTAGAAATACAAATTTTGAGGAATCTGATCACTTTTTGTCCTTCTGTCCTAGTGTAAAACCAAGACCACATATTCTGCACAACAGAGTCAGCACGCTTGTCCTGCACCAAAAATCTACAATCAGATTTTACCTCTGCAAAAAAGCTCAATCCCAGGTAAAAAGTTTCCTGTTGAATATCCAAGCTGTAATGAATATTATACTATATTCCATATATTACTCCCCACCCATATTTTCCTTTGAGACAAGCGCTCCTGTGCCTGGGGACCCTACAGGCTGCTGCTTCAGCACTGCCAGTGCAAGGTTCCCCCCAGCTCCAAGCTGGACATCAAGTGCACGAGTGAGCCCTGGGTGTCAGGGTCAGCAGTGCTCTCCAGCTCCAGCTCCCATCTCCATTTTCATGCCCTTCTGACAGGTTCTCCCCTCCAGAGCATGGACCTGCCTCGTGGTTTCAAAGCAGACATTTCATTATTGGAGGAATAAACATTTAACCTGTCCCTTTTTCCAGATTCCTGGAATCTTCCTGATTTTTTGCACTGCTGCAGGATTTAGAGCACGGCAGGGAAAGCGGGCTCGCTCACGTGCACCCGCTCCCGCACAGCCACATTCACACTCTTGCCCACGTTTACAGTTCTGGAGCCCAGCTATTCCTCATCACAAGGGGACCTTCCCTACAGCAAAATATTATTTTAAAGCCGTACTAACAGTAATTAGAGGCAATTGAGTTTTATCAACTAACACAAACCGTGGGATTTCAGACTTGGATTTCAGCTGGTATTTTAATGAAGTGTGCGCTAACGACACAAAATCTTCTGTCACGGCGGCAGCTGAGTTTCATATACAGACCTTTGATGGGGGACCATGTGTTAGCACTCAGACACTTCCAGCCCGTGAGCGCGCACAGCGGCAGCCGCGGGGCCGTCACGCAGCCCCTTGGAGCACCCTCTGCCCCGGGGACGGTCACCGCAAAGCCCGGGGCAAGAAGGGACCTTCTCTGGTGCAGCCCCGCGGGCTGGGCCGCCGCTGGGGTCCCATCCGCGCACGCCACAAGCAGGAGCTGAAGGGGACTCCACCAAGCGAGGAAGACTCCTGCCACCCCCTCAAGGAGAGCCCTGGATCCTGTCCCTGGCTTTTTATCTTGCAACCTGTTGGCCAAAAAACAGTCTGCAACAAATAATAGTAAAATTACACTATGCAAAAGCAAAGGGTTTCATACGTTCCTCAGAGACATCAGAAAACACAGACCTCTCTAAAAAAGCGCTATTGCTTCACAGATCAGAAACCTGTCTTTCAGCTTTAATTTCTGTGGGCTCATTTAATCTAAACCTCATCTTGACGCCAATCACAAAAAACTACAATTTTGATGAAGATGAGGCTTTCTTTTCTAAGCAGTTGGCCATAAATGATCTTGTGAACTTGATATTGAAGATGAACTACTAAGCTCATTGCTACAACAATTTGATTAACTTTGAATTCATTATCTGTAGTATTGGCTATTTGAATAATTGCAAATTATGCCTGAGAAAAGCAGCATGACTTTGCTCAAGCTTAAGCTTTGCTCTTTATAAATGTGAGCTTGGTGATGAAGATGAGCTACTCGATTAAATTAGACTGTAATCTGATTAGTCTAGAACTTATACCTACTCTATCTGCTTTCTGACTAAGCACAGATGAAGCAAGCGAAAACTCCCTTTAATTTGTTTTGATGCCTAGTGCCCCATGCTGCTCTTAGCCGAGACATCTTCCCCTTTCCTTGGCAAAGCTCTAAGTATATATATTTTTTGCAACGTGCATTGCAGTTAATGTTACAAGGAGTAACTCTGCTCTTCAGAGCTTTTCTGCCAAGTGGGTCACCTGCAGAGAAGGGCTATCAGGGAGATTAAATACAGGAGACTTGTGGAGAGGAGAATCAAGGCGCACAGTCCAGAATACGGGAGTGGAGGACAGGCAGGGTTGCAGGAGATGTGAAAAGAGGTTTCCTTTCAGCTGATGTTTGTTACAAGAATGCTGGGACCTCCTCAGGACTGCATCTTGGCTGGGAATAGGGAAGCGAGAGGAGCGACATTAGCCGGAACCACCTCCCAAAGGCGTCAGCGATCTGCTTTAAATGACGAAGGTTTGACTACAATTCTTGGATGTGTTACCCATGACAGCCAGCACCTGGACGCAGTGACACACGAAGGATCTTGCAGTATGACGCCTCAGACCTTGCTAGGGGAGGATACAGGATGAAATGACTCATAACATTTTAAAAAGAGACAAAAGCACAGCCTAAGACCTTTATAAAGCTGATTTATAAATTAATCCGTTAGGTGGCCTTGATTTAATTCAGAGTGAGATTCTTGTGTGCATTTTCATGACAGACACAAATGAAAGCAGACAAAACCGGTTGATGCCTACATTTTCTTGGGCTCCAACTTCTCCTGCTTTTACACAAGAAATCTCCAGAGCATTTCAGGTATCAGCTTGCAGAGATTATGGCCCAAAAGCATTCAGGACCTTTGTCCCTAGAGCATCTGTACAGCAAGAACACGATGTCATTGCACTGCTTGCCTTCTCAAGCAGGCAGGAAGAAGGAAAGCGCTCCTCACATCCCGCACAAGGATCCAGTGGGATGTCTGCAATCCTGCAAAAAGGAGCTGGAAGATCAAAGGATCCAGACTCATCTTTTTTTCCCCAGGAAGAGGGAGATGTTCAAAGTTAAGTGAGTGGGTGGACAGAAAAATGTGAAGAAGACTAAACTTTTGCTTAGGAAGTAAAATGACTGTGGGATGTGGGATGGCTGAAGAACTGCTCAAGCAAAGGGGTGATGAGCACAAATACTTGAGGCGAACGAGTATTTCTGGCTGAAGGCCAGACTAGGTGACTGCAACAGTTGTTTTTTTTGTATCCTGATGTGCATCTATAGACACGCAAACACAGGATACAGATCTCTGCCCCACAACACTCCAGGTGCACTTCAGCACACTTAATTCCAGTAAGCTGATTTCGAACAGTTTTATTTCCTGTGCAGTGTTCACAAATCTATATGTAGTTTAGCCATGTATTTCAAAGACAGAGGAAATTCTGGTGGGAAAATATGTGTTATTTTTTCTGTCCCTTACCCCACCAGGCAGGAGCCATTCAGCACCAGCTGCTTCAGCCGGCTGCCCTAGAACTTCACAGTCACAGAACAGTTTGGAAAAGCAGCCAGCCGTCTTCGGCGGGGATCTTGTAGGCTGTATATCCCCACAATCATCCCTCTCCCCTTTTCAAATAGCTCGTCCTACAATGTTAGTCACCAATCCATGAAAGACCTCTGGATCTCAGGTGGAATACACTGAGCAACCGCCTGGAAGTCAAGGTGGTCAACGCTGTGCTAGTCTAGTCGTCAGAAACCCACCTTTCCACGGTGCCAACCTGCCCTCCAGCCGTGAGCATCACGTATGAGCATCGCACTATATTTTATTCCTGGTAATTTGTGTCCAAAGCGACCGATGTGCCCAACAATAAATAGAACAAGAGAAAGAAAACAGATTTCAAAACCCACAAAACTGGCGTGCAATTATGCATTATCAGGAGATGAAGTTGCCTACAAACATATTGAGCATTATGAGAGTAAAATATTTCAAATGTCTGATTTGAGATTATAATAATGATATAACATGAGAAACTATACATCCAAAGAGCTTTTTTTGTTGTTAAAAAAATATTCCACTAAAAAAATAGATAAAACTTAAAGAAATGGAAAATAAAAATGGCCCTGAAAGCTATTCAAGGATCATCACAAAATAGAGCAAATATTCTACAAACCAGCCAAGAAATGGCTAACACTGGTAGTCAATAGACTTATGATAAAGTCATGCTTTCCCTTTGCAGACGAGAATACTCATTAATGAAGAATAATGCCCTGAAAATGTGATGTAAGTGCAGAAAAGTGGTGTTTATCTTTGGCTCGTGATGCCGACATCAACAATAGAGCTCTCATATTAACCCGCTGCCCTTAAAAATAAACAGGAGTGCACTTTAATCTTGCTGTTTCTACTTTTATCTGAGATTACTCCCTTTACTTTGTTGAGCTACAATTAACGGGGGAGAAAACATGTAGAAATTAAGCAAAAATTATGGGTACTTTTTAGAGCAGAAGAATCTACCTAAATCCTGCTTGAGGCTGGACGTCAAAACATTTCTAAGATACATGAAGCCCTTGCGTTGCTCTAGCTTTATGGCAACAATCATTTGTGTTAAACATTTTGGAGAGTATTTATATTTCTCCGTGTTAAATATTCGGCCTTGCAAACACAGCACTCTGTGCCTGCTCTGCTATGCTTCCCAACACAAAATTCCAAGTGAAATTCCCTGCGGGGCGAAGGGCTGTGGGGAGGCCGATGCGTCGTGCAGGTCCTGCCAGCCGTCCCTACAGCTTTTAAATGGCACTGGGCCTGCTGCCCAGGGCAAACACGTTCATCCTGGCTCTATATTTTAGCACTCCCATAGGGCTTTTTGCTGCTCTGAACCCTAATGTTTAAGGCTTTTTTTTCCCCCACGCTGCCCTTTGCCCACTACCTGTCTATTCTCTTGCTACTATCAAGGTCCCAAGCACAGACAGAAGATGAAGAGAGGCTGGCTGGAGATCCAGATGACCCCAAATAGCAGCGGAAATGGGCAGCAGTGGAAACACTGGGAAGGCAGCTGGATTACAAACGGGATGGCCAAGGTGTGTACAGGCTTTTGCTGGGAAGCACTTGCTTGTCGAATGCAGCCTGGGTTCCATTTGGGAATTACGTAGGTAGAGTTGCTCTACCTACCTGGTTGTTATGCACCTTCCACAGCAGAGCTAAAATGTTTCTGCCCTAAAATGTTCACAATATTCTCTCCCTTTCAGGAATCAGGATTGCTGTGCTCAGAAGTGACAGGAGAAAAGTTTGAGAGCGCTGAGCTGCCCCAGTATCCAGCACACAACACACAGCACTTAAACACAAACAAGTTAGAGTAAGTGAGAGTGACCTTTTCAAGCAGGGCTGACCATGTGTTGGAAGGTTTAACCCTGCAAACGCCAGCTTGCTCTCTCCAGCTTCTCCAAAAATGCTTAGTAGTGCTACCAAGTAGAAAAGTTAAAAAAGAAGAAGAAAATGGAAGAATAACTTCTTTAGTTACTCTAAAAATATGGAAATTTGTGAGCATGGGTGCTGCTTTAGAACAGCAAATGTGCGTCAGTCTCCTGCACACTTGGTTTACTTGCTCAAATAAACCTAAGCCTGCACGAAGATGCATTATTCCTGCTTCTTAGCAATGCTCATTTTTGGCAATACCCTGTTGCTCTTTGCATCTATGGGGAAGCAGGTGAGAAGGCAGGTAGCCTCCAAAGGCTCCAAAAGGGCAGCCCATTGGCCACGTTAGCACGTGGGATGGCACAAGGTCTTGGTGCCACAAGAAGGACCTGTGCCAGTGGGGAAAGGAAAACTGCTCTTCTCGAGTGTGTCTACATGTCGTCGTCCTTGCAGCCTGGGGATGGAGGGATCAATGTTGGCACGGGAATGGAGAAAGGTGTCAGAAAAGCAGGAGCAGGAGGAGTTTCATGGCAAACCTGGGCAGCCGGCAAAGCTCCTGGTGCACAACACTCCTGTCCTTTCCCACCTCTACTCCCACTAGTGAAAATACAAAGATTTTCCACCAAACTGCTGTGCAAGCACAGTAATCCAGTGGCAGTACAGTAATGCAGTGCAAATACCCGGTATGCGAAAGCCCCGGCGCGCTTGTGCGGGGCGTGCAGCAAGGACACTGCCTCATGGTGCCCCGTATTCAACGGCTGTTGAACCCGCGAGAGGAGCAGAGAGACTCTGCCACTTCGCTCCATGTGACATGTGCCCACAGAGCATCTCTCCGACGGCTTAGTGGAGGAGAAGGCCTTATTCTGCTGTGCCAAGGACATAAAAATACAATCTGGCAGCAGACAGCAGCTTGTACACACTGCTGCCTGACACTGTTCGCTGGCTGCTGCTCATGGCTAACGATAATCATGCAACTCAAGCAAGAAGGATGGTATCAGTTAAGACGCAGGAGCAATTGAACATCAAAACAGCCACAGGTATCCTACTCTCTGCAGGACACGATGTGGGAGAGCTTGGCAAAGCAACCATGGTGAACCAGGCCTGGAGAACAGCGGGATCCAACTGCAACTAACTCTGCTCAGCGGCAAGTGCTCAGCCCCCTTGGGCTCCCCTGGAAATCGGAGCTTCGACACGCGCTGAGTTATTGTTCTGCTTAGCCACAGTCACTAGCCTGGCCAGATTTGGGGGTTTAGCATCAGCTTTAGGAAAATGGAACAGAAAGAATAAATAGACAACGACGTCGCCTCTTTTCAGCACCAGACACTAAACGAACACAGAGTTTCCTGTTTGTTCCTCTCAGGGCATTTTTGCAGCAGGGATGACTGACTGCACAGAACGATGCCAGCCATTCGTAGCTCCCTCCTCTCCGTGCCTGGGCTGTATAAAACCTCAGGAGTCACGAGCTGTTGACAAGGCAAGGGAAGGGATGGGGAAGCTCCAGCTGAGACCCGTTTCCAGACCCCAAAGTCTCAGAGTGGTTCCCCCCAGAGGACCAGCCTCATGGCACTACATGATAGGCCTGATTTCCATCACACTGATCAGTCTTTTTGCATGTTGATGGGGCCGAAGAGGCCCCTCTTAGTAAAAATGCCTCCTTCTGAGCAGGATTGATGGTGACTCTCAACATTGCCTTCCGCCCTGGCTGCAGAACCTCCCTGGCTTCTGCCTTGGGACTCCTTGAGTGTTTCTGCTGCAGTGACAGAGGCTCGTTGAAAATACAGCCCTCTTCCAAAGGGGTCTGTTCACCCATGGACATAGGTACAGCCACAGTTATCACCTAACTGACCTGCAGGATCAGCAAGTCCAGCATGGATACTAGGTAGGAAAAGGGGAAGCAAGAGACACGCTGGGCTGCCCACCCCATCGCCTGGTCTCCAAAGAAAGAGGAGATGTCTGTGGGACACAGCAAATGGCTTTAGCCTGCTGACGCTGAATGCGCAGCAAGGAAATGAGGGCTCTGCCTTTTCGGCTTACCGCACCAAACTCCCAAACCAACAGCCTGACTGAGCAATTCCAACGCAGCCCATTTCTTGAGCAAGAACTCTGTGGCAATCCCGTAGTGCCTCATTGCTGTGACTTGCCCCGTCGCCCTCCCTTCGCCCTCCGTAATGTACACAAGACGGTAAAAACTGCTGAGCTAAAAGTTCAGGGCATGAAACTTGATGCCACTGAAGGCAAAACTCCAGTGACTTCAAGGCAGCAAAAACCTTCCTCTGTTTAGGAAAGCACCCACAAAAGCAACTTCTTGGATGACTTGGTCTCCTTCTAGAAAAGACAGCAAGAGCCACATGGCGGGGGTTCTTTAAACAAACCAAAATGCGCGCGCCAGCCTACAAGGAGGTGTCTGTCTGAAACTGCAAGGTCTCTTTTGTGGGCAGAGGCTCAGACTAGATGTAACAAACGGGGTATGTTTCTTTTTGCTCTCCTCACCACGGCTAGTCAGAAAGCTAACAAGCCGGGGAGCTGCGGGACTCCCCTAGCCCGCCGAGCGGGCAGGAAGGGTGCGGGAGGCAGGCGTTTGAGGGGGAAAACACTCCTTGCTCTGGCACAGAACAGGGAGGGGACAGCCACTGAGGCTCAAAATGACTGGGGGTGACATTAGGAACCACAATTAGAAGTCGCTGCAGGCTCCACAGTAACAAATTACCATTGCCTGCTACTCCATCTGGGACGTGGGAACAAATTAATAGAGCAGCGACTTAAGTCAGGAGGCAGGAAAGAAGGAAAATAAATAAATAAATAAGACCCCTCGCTGAGCTAAAGTGATTTGCACGAGAAGGAAAAGAACCTCCTCAGAGTGTTGACAAGTGCTACCTGCGCTGTGCTAATGTGGCCGGACTGGGGAAGACGAGCACTGCTCTGCCTCGTGGCTCCAGTTTAACATGGGAACGTTTGGGAAAGCTGGCCTATCTTCTTGTCTATCAAAATCTCTAAAAGAGGAGCTCTGTGTGTCTGGTCTGCACTAATGGAAAACTTCTCTCCAAAACTTTCTTTAAAACCAGCCACACAACAGACCTGAAGGGTCTGGGAGAAGTCCCCAGCTCCTTCACCGGTTCCATCACATCTGCCCTTAAGCTTCTTCCTGTAAGGACTTCTCAAACTCTCTCTGCAGCTCTGGCCAAGGCAAAGTACCAGGAGATCAGCCAGGGCCTCTAGGAGATGTAGTTTGGATATATTGATAGCTGTTTGATAAAGCTCACATAATAATGTAATTTAGTTAAGTGCTGTTCTTTTCCATTTTGTTATTTCCAGGTCTGAAAGCATGTCATTTCAGAGGGATAAAAAGCTCATTCCTTTACAAGTGCCCCACTACTTGACATACTATATAGTAAGAATATCATCAAGGCTCTAAATAATTTGGTAGTGTAAACCACATCGGCTTCATTCCTTAGGAGGTTCCTAAAGGTCATCACGGGGCACTTTACCGCGGGAAAGTTGCCCTTCAGCAAATAAGCAGAACGTGGGTATCTCTTTGTAACAGATAAATTTTACCCTGGAAAAAAACAATCTATTTGGTAAATAAACTGACTACAAATGGAGAACAAACAACCACCTCGGATGCAAATACCCATGCTGACTTTTCATCATATCCACCACGGATGCTCTAGGGACCTCACAGAAAAACAAGGACTCGCAGCACTCTAGCCCTTCACCCCCACACATGACCAATGCCTGTTCAAACAAGCATGGGCAGTAAGGAATAAAACATTTTTATAAGGAGTTCATAATTTGTGGTCCACTTTTTCAGAGTTGTATTCCTCACGTTTTTCCTAAAATCATTCTTGTGTTACCAGTTCTTTTCCACAAAGTCGGTGTTTTCTCTTTCTTGTGTTATATAAATAAAACCAACAAATGTAATAACAAAAGAAGTCTTATCATAATACTTGTATTACATCTAGGAAATCCCAGGTTTAATAAAGAGATTGTTACAGAAAAGTATATTAGAAGGGCTGAAGAAAAACACTGTGACCTTAGAGCCAGATAAAAGTAGTTGATGTAATCAGAAATAATGATGATTACAACATCTCTTAAAATATCGACAAAAAGAGAACTTAATGATGGGTATTTTAACAGCAGGACCAGGGAAAGATCTGTATTGATGAAAAACTAAGTTACATCACTATAAACTGAAACAGTGAAGTGATGAGTCAAATGAAAATCTCTAAGTATGTGTAATATAAAACCTCGGTACAATGTAGATAACCTCCATTTCATTTCTTTACCTACCGCAGAGCATGCATTTTTGTACCTTTCTGCATTTCTTAGGAATTCAGTTTGACTGAGAACACTTTGCTCCGTGTCTGGAAAGAACCTCTAGAGAGGCAGTAGCATCTCTGTGTATAAGCAGCCGTGTGCTCCAACCACTGCTACTGTCCCCCTTGGAAATCTGCTCAGGAGTAGGAGGAAGTGTGCAGGGATCAGACGCAAACTTGCGAGGCACAGGGAAGGTTAATTGTGCCACATGTGGATTTGGGAAAAGCTGGCAGGAAAATATGTCACGATGTGCTTCACTCCACGGCTGGATTTTGTACGTGCGGGGACCCGCAGTGCTTCCCCAGTTAACTCACTTGCGGATGCGCCGCTCCCAGGATCCCTCCTGCGCCAGGGAGCCGGCTGCTGCTCTCCCGCCCTCCTGCAGGGCAGCCTGCAGGGCACGTCTCCAAACACGGCCTGCGGAGCAGGGCTCCGCGTCCAGCTGAGGAACATCTGGGAGGAAAGAAAAAAAAAAAAAAAGAGTTTATTTTCCTTATTAGCTGTTCCACTCTCAGAAAACTGAGCCGGGCAATAACATGTGTCCCTGTCCCCTCTCAGCTCCTCCCCGCAGCTCCCATCACTCACGCCCAACGTATTTATTCTTTTTCACCGGCGCAGAGAGCAGCAGTTGGATCATTTCAAGCAGGCCACGTTTGCCACGGGGGCGGCCGCTCCAGCTGCCTCCCCTATAGCCTTGCCTTTTCATCTTTGTTTAAAACAGAGATGCTGCGGCAGAAAGCTCTCTCTTGAGACATTCAACACATCCTCAATCACGCGATGAGGATGTCAGTACACACAATATATATTTTCCCCCTCAGTCAGATGAATCATTATGTTATAATACAGCAAAGATACTCATTTAGCTATGAAGCTTTTCTGGGCGCTGCACCTCTACGTGTACATTTTGCCCTTTAACAAGTGGTATTTGCCCATTAACAAGTGCCTGTCAGTTGGATGGGGCTGTTCATTACTGAGCTACATATATAGCACATACACTGTGCTCCCTACAGAAGCCTTTCTCTCTCCTTTTCTTGCTTCCCACTTTCTAACGCCAAGGTTATGGAGATTGAAGGAGCATTTGTTTGCAACCCGAATGGAAATGTGGTTCCCCAAAGCAACTTCTCCCTAACGTGGAGCTGTTTGCTCCATGTTATTCCTCATGTCGTTCCATCTCCCCCAGCTTCAAGCTGCTCTTCGTTCGGGAGCGCCTTTCAGAGTACCAGCTGGTCAGATATAATATTTATGGATTTCAGCCTTTTCACTGACCAGTCCTCTATGCCAAGCTACATATAATATATGCAAGTTTGCTCAGGAAAACAAATTGAAACTTTAAACAAATGTGGCCTGCATTATGCAGCAGGTCAAGGAAGGTGTGCATAATAGTCCCTTCTGGCCTGAAAAAATCCAGGAATCTATGAATTTAGAAATAACTGCATAAAATACTACACTCCAACCCTAAATTTTACACTAAATCTTTTCAAATATTAATGAGAAGCTGTGCAGCTGAGAGAGGACGATGCCCTTGGATCCTTGGCTAAAGGATGCTTGCCAAGCTCTCCTGAAAAACAACTTCTAGCTCGAGAATGAAAGGAAATAATTGCTTTATGTGCTGGACGAGTGAGTAATGAACGTTTCAGCTCATTAAAAGATCATCATCATCTAGAACAACAATAAAAAACACCCAGTACACATTATGGTCGGAGTTACCTGCGAGGAAATTAATTAAACTGAGTAGCTGACACCTTTATGTTGCAGCCGAGGCCCCTGCTCTTTTGCTGCATCAGTGTTTTCCCAGGGGCTGGACTTTGGTGGCAGATTAGATTAGCAACACAGCATCAGCCCCAGGTCTCTCTTTCTCCAAGCGCACAACGAGTCTCCTGAGCCCTGGACTTTGCAGCCAGCCTCATCGCTGGGGAGGGGGGCCTTCTTCCTACGTGATTTGGGGCCAGCAGTGGCTAAAAAAAATCTAAGGGAGCTAGAAACTCCACTGTGGTCTTAGTGACAGAAGTGCCATGAGCTCTGGCAGGGCGAAGGGAGCAGGGAGAGATGGCAGGGGCTTGAAGAGCCGCTCCTTTCCACAACCCTCTTCTCCTGCGGCTGAGGTCAGAGCCTCCCTTCTCATCACACGGGAAGGTGGGCACGACGCAGCAACCACGAGACCCTCGTGTGGACCCCTCTTTGAAAGCACTTTGCTGCCCTGCTTCTGGCATGGGCTGTTCCTCGGATCCCACCGCTGACCCACAGCAATACTAATCTGTGCACGACTTCTGAGCCACCCTGGGACAGCTGCTACCTGGGCAGAGAAACTCTGCTGAGCTAAATTCTGCCTCCAGATCTCTTCAGGAGATTCTCTGGGCTCTGCTGAGGCTCATTGTTCTTGGTGGGGCCGTTTGCTTCAGAAGTTGAGCACAAAGAAACCAAAATTGCAAGCTGAGAGCTGACAGCAGCTGAGAGTTCCTCCGGAGTCTGGCTCAACCACAGCTGAGTTAGTTAGGCAAACACGGTGAAAGCTTTTGTTACCCAAACCTCAAAACAGCCACACAGTCCCAGAAGTCATGGAGGTGGCTTTTCCCGGAGGCTCCTGAGGGAGGAAGGCCTGCAGCCCCCCCAGATGTGCTCTGCTGAAAGCCGAGCGAGGCCGTTTCCTTCCCTGCAGACGCGCAGGTGCCGACGTAGAGCGCTGCGGCTTTGGGCCTACTCCAACAGCCAAGGTCTCCGCTGCCTTTGCAGGACGTCTGTGCTAAAGCCACGTGTGCCACCGCATGAGCTGTTAGAGCGCCCGGGAGCACGTGCCATTACAGAGGACGGCCAGGGAGCCCAGCAACGTTATTTCAGAGAAATAATAAATATCGTCCAGCACCGCGAGGGCTACTCGGGGAAACCCCGGATGGCCGGAATGACGCACGGGCGCTGCCAGAGGCTTCATCCGCTGGTACACGCCAAAGAAACCACGGGTGGTGAAGGAAATGCTTCCCCCAGGGCTCCCAGATTTGATGGAAACATCATTGTCGCTGCATTTCTGTTTTACAAGTCTGCACATCTGCCTGCCCCCAACTCTTGTTCTGTCTAAATAGGCACATAAAACATACGCACATACAAAGAGGGTCTGTTAAAATACAAGCTGATACACAAGAATTTCAGTGGCATGAGTTTGGGATAATCGCATGAGACAAGCTTCTCTCTTCCTTCCCCCAACCCTACAAATAAATGTTGCCATGTCACAAGGAAAGAGCAGGGCCAGGGAAAAAAAATGGACGAGGCCTTTGCTTCTCAGCTGGAATCAGAAACCATGAACATAATGAGAAAAGGGAGAAAGATTCAAGGTTATAGGAAGCAGTCACATGTTTGGGTGGCTCCGGACCACCGCAGAGCCTGGCAATACCTTTAAAGCAGGAAAACGAGCTTTAAATCTGCATGCGCCCCACAGCCCCGTCTGAGGGACTCGCCACTAACGTCATTAGCCGCACGCGCTGCTAATTGCACAGGCCGCTAATCCATCGGAGCAGCCAAAATGGTATTAGCTTTCCTTGGGATTTACATACATTCAGGCTTATTTCTGCTGCGCTAGCGATTCAGGGCTAAACTCTTGAACACCCAGCTTGCTATAGGCCTAAGTAATATTTAATAGCATTAAGAGCGCCCTTCCCCATAAGCCTCTGAATTGCTTTACAGGCGCCTTGATTCAAATATTCCTCCTTTTTAGCATTTTCTGCGCTCATGCATCACTATGCAAAATACTGGCAGAGCACAAAGGGGTGGCTTTGGAGCTTATAGCCACAAGAGTGACTGACTGTGGGATGCCCTGCGGGCACCACGACGCCCGGACCTTGCCCTGTGCAGCACCAAGTGCCCTGAGAGCTGGCCAGGCTGCCATGAGGCTTTGCTGCCGTTTGCACGCCCCAAAATCCACAGCTGGAAACGCAGCACGTGGATCTAAACAAGATCCCTGTCGGGCTCTGACCCTGCAGCCCCAGGGCCTGTTTGATTTCCAGCGGGTCTGGGAGCAGGGAAACCTGCTCCAGCCATTGGCTTTTCTCGGCCCAGCTCCTCCGGATTGAGCCTCCCTTCCCGGCCCGAGCGTATGTGAGGGCAGACGCGTGTGTTTTGGGGCCAGGTGATCCATGTCTCGGGGACATGGCGGGAGCCCATCGCCTTTCCCCACAGCCCTCCCCGGCTGCGCCGGCGGGCTGAGGGCAGCTGAGCCCTGTCACTTCTGGGCGAGGGCGGGCCCGGGAGCCCACCCGCCCCACCGCTCCCTCAGAGTCAGGCCGGCTTGGGGATGTCCAAACAGATTAAACACCAAAAACAAACCAGGAGGGACAGCTCCGTGAAGAGGCGCTTATGTTAAGATCAAAGAGACAGAGCTCACACACAGCCCCTGGCTTCACCTGAAGACACAACGGAGGAAGGAGCTGGGCAAACATCAGAATTTCTAGTAAATCTGAGTGATGAGGAGCAAATATCTTCTGCAACGAGAAGACAGCAGGTCACCTGCTACATGAGATGCCCCTGCCCCACCTTACTAAGGAACCCTGGGCATATTTAAGAGAGGGAAAGGAAAGGCAATTAATAACAGAAAAAAAGCAGGCGGGAAAGCGTCTTTGCAAAAATGACAGGCTCATATTTTACAGCAGAAGGCACGCGAAGCCCAGGCTTGTAAGGCAAGGCATGAGTCCCTAAAATAATTTTAGGCAAGGAGGCAAGGGAGGCCTGCAATCCCGCACTGCGTAGCTGTGCAAAGCTGTGCTGGTACCAGCAGCCCTGGGGCGGCGCTGCGGGCGCTGCTGTCACAGCTGTGTCTGTGTGCGGAGCTCCTTGTCGCACCGGGATGGTTCCCGTGGGCTGCTGATAACGGACTCGCCTTCCCCGATGCTCATGCCACTCACCGTAGGTAACACCTCGTACATCAAAAATTAAGGCATGCCCATTTCATTTAAAAGCACGCTGCAGCAGCCGCACCAGCATACTCTGAATGGGTAGAAGTGACACACTGAGAGCACGGTAGTTTTTCATTAAGTAATGAAGCCCAACGCAATCCCTAGTAGGAAAATCTCTTGCCTTCATGCTGGTGGGGGATAGAAAAAAGAGGGAAAAAAAAGATGCACATTATTTAGGACATCTAATATTTATGGTAAAATGACTGCAACACTCTGTACTGAGCTTACGCATCAGGATGTGCTGGACACTCGGAGCAGAGCGCGCCTCCCTTCTGGGAAAAGCCACCCGGGGTCGTGGGCCTCCCTGAGCCATAAACTGCTGCCTGCTCCCATGAGGGGACCGCGCCGGGGGCTGCCCCGAGGCCCTCGACACCCATCGAGGGAAGCCAGGGCCGCGCTCCACTTGGCAGCAGCTCCGTTACCTGCTCCTCATCCAGCCGGGCACCTGCCTGCCCTCGCTCATTTTCTTGTTTTCCTTTCCTGCTCCCTTTCTACGCAAACCCAGCCCTGGCTCCAGGCGCCTGTGGCTGCCGCGGGGGCTGCTCTGCGGCCGCGGCGCTGCGGGGAGGCCACCACAAGAAGGCAGCAGCATCTCAGAGGGTTTCGCTCCGCCGGTCCTGGCACCTCCACAGATTTCTGGCACTTGCGCTGCTTTACATTCAAGCGCAGGAGTAATTCATTGCCAGAGAGGGGCCTCTGGAGACTTGGGCAAGCCAAAGGACAACTATCTGTTACTGAAAATTTGTTGCTCAAGCAAAACTGCGCGGTGTTTTCCTCGCCTCTGCCCCGGTGTTTCTCACAGCGACAGTCCCTTGATTCCTTCCTCACACAGCGCTGGTGTCAGTGCTTCGCTCGACGGTGGGCGAGAGCGCGAGCGCGGCCACGTGCCTGCGGCTCCCACTCACTCCAGGTAATGTCGTCAGAGCCGAACACGCTCGGGCCTCAAAGCGAGTGGCAAAGCTTTTGTGCGAGTCTATTTTCACAGCTGTAAACGAGCCCGAGCAATTAAGAGCACAGGGGCAAACGGCAGCCTTGGCTCACAGGGAGATGCAAGCAACGGAGCTGCTGAACAAGAGCGTTGGGCAGCAGGGATTTTCCGCGAGGCTCCCCTGCCACAGTCGCCCTACGCCTGCTCTCCTGTGATCAAGTGGGAATGGCTCCTCTTGGAAAATGCCAAGGGGACCTCTGGACTGCGCAGCCCTAGGAACTTCTTTCGCTCATTGCAAGTCATCTCCAGCTTTGTTTTTTATAGATAGAGTTAGGTCTGCATGGCTGGGTAGGCAGCATGACGCTTTGCTGTCGGTGCATCATAATAATCTATAGCATTTTTATTATCAGCCTCCAGTAAAACGACGGGTCTTCTCTTGTGCCAGGCAGCTACCTGATGTACTTGTGTGTCAACAAGCTCCAAAAATTCTCCCCAGTAAACATCCTCACGAACTCCAAACACACCCGTTCTTTATAATGGACTCTGGGATGCCTTTTCTGCCCAGCCCTTTTTCCCTGTTATTACCCAGCTTTTCCATGAATCCTGAATTGTTTGGGAGAATGCATGACATATATACTAAACTCACAGCAAACACACAGCATGTATATTGAATAAATATAAAACAGAGCTTTTTCTGGCTATGAGGTCATTGCTTATCCTTGTCTGCTCTATTAAAACATGCCTTTCTGGGAAGCTGCAAGAGCAGAAAGTTTAGTAAAACGTGCTTCATCACAGCAATAAAGAAATAAGGTTGCATCAGGGCTAAAAGACCGTTAAAAGTAGCAATGAGGGGGATTATCTTGCCTGCTGGCACAGCCAGGGGAGTTTCCGAAGCAGACTATACACCCTGAGCATTCGCATGGCACTCAAGAATTAGGTTGAAATTCTTCTTGCAAGACAAAACCCATTTTGGCAGGACTATTTTTGCTTCCTGTCTCTTCTGCCCTTCGCCATAAAGAAAAATGCAAGCATGCTTGTGGTTGTAGAGCCTTTTTGGAGGGCTGCCCGCAAGGCCCTGGCCATTGGAAACGCATCTCCTAGTCCATTACTGTATATCATACTTTCAAATACACGTTAAGCCCCTGCCTCGTAAAGCCCCTGCTCTCCCTCCCGCCTCCCTAGCTGTACACAAAGCCCGGGCACAGCCCGTCCCCGCACACGATGGCAGCTTCACGTAGCGCCGCTGGGTCGGGCTGGCTGCAAGAAATAAACCACTGCACGGCACAGAGACCTAAGCACGGAGACCACAGTGCCACTGCCGATTACGAGTCGCGCCACGAGACCTCTGGAAAGACTGGGAGCTGATGCCAGCTCTATATCCCTGTAGCTGTGCTGGTGGCAGCGCACGCACCCTAGATCCACTCCCTGTTTGCAGAGGGGATTCTGGATTGTTGCAGTGCCCATTTGCCCTGTCCGACCGCCTGGGTTATTTACACCAAGAGAAAAAACCCACAGCTGGAAACGACGAGCGACTGGCAGCGCTGTGCCCATGCAGAGGCCCCCCCCCCCCGCCGCTAGGCGGGCGCCGGGGCGGGCAGCGGCTCCGCGCGCCTCGCGCTGAGAACGCCGCGTTTATCAGCGCAGCCGTTCAGAGCCACATAATTTAAAATAATTAACACATTAGCATTCCCATCTAAGGTAGTCTTCGCCGTACTTTTGGTGTACGCAGCAATAACACCATCATCATAACAGCTAAAACACTGCTTGGCCCTGCCAGAACTGCTTGCTTACAATCTGCAGCAGTGAATTAAAATGCTCTTTTCATTCCCACGTACACAGCGGGCTATTTATTTTTTCATTTAGCTGGGGGTTCATATTCGCAAGCAATTGATTCACCATCTGCATTCCTGGTTCGTCCCTCCGTTTCAGCTCGAGCGGCACCTCTGCTGCGGTGCCCCTGCCTCAGTGCCCAGCCTCACATTTTCAGGGAGTTCCTGCCTGGACTGAAGAGCCTCTAATAACCCCCTATGTAGGTGGGGCCCCAACTACAAAGGAGACTTTGCAACTCGGAGCCCAACAGGACTCTGATGCTAGCTGGGCACGAAGGCCAGAGGAAAGACAGCGGATGGGGTATCACAGGAATATATCGACCCCATGGAGAGCCATACAGAGCTAAGGGGGAAAGACCGCTGGGCAGAGATCTCATAAATAAACCGATCACAAATGCATAAATAAGCAGAACACAAACACACAGAGCCATTATAAGGGCAGACGTGTGAAACTTTTTTTCTGGTCTGCACGTAAAGCGGTCCTTGACATTTCTTTTAGAATTTCTACGTTAATGCTGGCAGAGGAGCAGTCCTCTCCACCCCAACCACGCGCTGCGCAGCTCTGCCCTCCGGACGCAGCTTGCGCGGCTCTGCGAGGCTGTTCGCGCTCCCCGCCAGGCCGCGGCCCGAGGAGGGAGGGCCCACGCTGTGCTCAGCCCGGAGCCACGTGGAAACCACACTGCGCCCCAGGATCCCCAGGGCACTGAGCTCGCGAGGCCCTCTGATAAATTCTACTTTTTAAGGACCTCCTTTGGGCTATGTGGCTGGCAGCCTCCCCCTGGATATTTTCAGCCCAAGCAAAGCATTTTCCTTAAAGCTCCTTGTTCTTTTCTACTTGTAATTTTCCGTAAGTTTCCCCTCTCCGGCTGACGTTTTCCAAGCCCAAAGTCTGCCCAAAAACACGGCTTTCTCGGAGGCAGGAGCAGCTCTCCCTTCCGCTGAGCGTTTCCACAAGGCTCCCTCCCGCAAGCCTGCTGCACCCAACCCGGGGGCGAGGGACACGCTCCAGCCCAAACCAACACGCGGGGCCGCGACGAGGCTGCGTTATCCCGTCGCGCGCGGCTCTGCCTTCCCGGAGCCGCGGGCTCCTTCTTGTCACTCGACACCGTTCAGAGCCGAGTTCCGCGCGGCTGCCGCTTCTAAGCGCTCGGGCTCGCCGAGGTCCACGCGACTCTCGGTGACACGAGGGGAGTTTGAAGCCGAGCACCGTATCCCCGAAAGATGGGGGAAAGAAGGGAAGATTGCAGGGGGAAAATAATAGAAAATAATTCATTATGGAAACACTGCAGAGCTGGGATAAGAAATGTATTTTTTGGCTCAGTGGCTAAAGTGAAAAAAAAAATGTCTGAAAACTAAAGTATATATTCAAGAGTTTTTTTCTGATCAGAAAAACAAGCTATTATTTCACAATATTTTGACTCCACTTGGGCTTTTTTTTGTTGTTGTTCTGCTGTTTTTCCTTCCCCCGCCACCTACCCCAAGATTATAGAGCCTTTTATCTTTTTTAATTACAGAACAATTTTCAAATGAAAAAATGACATTCAAAAATGACAGTGTGAAAAGCCTGCCTCAGTCAACCTCAGCACTTACAGACTGCTCTCATTAAAAAAAAAAAAAAAAAAAAAACAACCACCACCAACCTGACCCATATTTGCAACACAAACCCCTTCTTGACTCCAGAAGGGGAAGATTCCCTTGGTTATACTCAGGGGATTTTCATCCCACAAGGCACCTTGAAAAGAAGCTATGCAATTACCAGCCCTGTCTGCCCAGCTTGGGCTGCATTTTGCTATAAACTCTCCCTGGTTTTGGGTGGAAATTGGGATGAACACTTCAGTGTAGTTATCCTGTTTATCCTGGACTCCATTCATTTGCTTACGGATGCAATTTTAAGGGGGATACAAAGTGGGAGCCAAGTTCTATGAATTACGTGAAAATAACAGGAGTGAACTCAAAATTAAAACTTTTATGCTTGTTTTTTTTTTCTCCTCTTACATGAAAGGCAAGTTCTGTTTGCAGAGAGATTTTGGTATTGGATGCCGTAATTAGGGAGCAAACCAAAGTTGCCGGGGCCAAAGCACCGCTAGCAGCCGCGCGGCGGGATGGCTGGAGCGGCGCCCTTGGCAGAGGGGTGGATGGAGCAACGGGCACAAGCTGCAGAATGGTGCAAAGGGGCTGCGTTAGCAAGGCCAGTCCATGCAGGAGCTAATCAAAGGGTGTTCTGGAAAAAAAAAAAAATGAGCACTTGGGTCTGTCAGAAGCATCTTGGGTGATTTTATGGCACAGCTGTTATAGAACTGAAGGAAACACCTAAGCCCACAATAATTGTACCAGGGGCTTCTTCTGGAGAGTAGCAGCCTCGCAAATAGAGGTGGAAGTATTTCTGAAGCAACAAGTATCCACTGAATGCAGCAAGATCTTCTCCCAGCCGGGTTGCCAAGGCAGGACAATTCTACAAGCAGTTTGAAAATTGCACGGCAAGTGCTGGCAATTTGTTTCTGAGACTGTCAGGCCAGAGCACCTTGATGAAAAGAGTGCTGACAGATGTGGACTTGCCTTTCCTGGTTCTCTTCCCTCAGGAAATCAGAGGCAATTTGTAAGAAGTTACAATATATGTATATATATATATATGTTTTAACGTGTATATATTTTAATACATATATAAAGAGTGCCCTCTAGCTTGTGTATGCTGCCATAGAGAGCCGACTGGCTTTTCCCAGAGGCTCTGCACTGGCGGGTGACCAAGGGAGGACAAAGCTTATGAGGTTAAACCAAGGGGTTGCCATCTCCCCCCTCGTTCACCAGGGGCCACAGATGAGGTCCAAAACTCATGGCAAGCTACGTTTTTTTGGCCTCCTGATCTTGAAAGAAATTAGCGGCTCACACAGTTCACAATATAAAATACATTAAGTCACTCATTCCGCCTTCCCCCTGTAGCCAAAGCTCTTCCTGCCTTTTAGGCTGCTTAGAAGTGGCAATATTGGACGCAGACACCGTTGGCTGTGATCTTTAGGGGTCATGTACGTGTATAAAGACAAGGTGCTGCACACCACTCAGTATTTTTTCTGCAAAAATACCTGTAATACGGGAAAGGAACCAATGAGAAAGCAGAAAGGAAGCAGAAATTGTTGTTCTGCAGATCCTTTCCAATACCGACCAGCTACACTTAGCACAGTAAATGCCACCTTTTCTGGCAAAGCATTAAACACTCAGAATTCCAATTACCACCAAATAAACCCCCCAAAACTTCAATTACCCAACTGCTTTCTGCTCTAGAGCTATGGGACAGCAAGAGCTCAGAGAGTCCCCCACATTTCTGCAGAAAAGTGGCTGGAATATGAGGCAGGCCATGCAAAGCTGCTCCTGCAGCTTTCACGGGACCGCTGCTTTTTGCCAGGAACTGCTGCTTTATCCCAGTGCTCCAAAGGAAGGCAGGGTAGATGGTGCAGGACAGCAGGATCTAGCTTCTCAAGACTGCAGCCCTTCTCATGAAACTTTCATTGCCTCCTGCTTCAAGGCACGATGACAATACCACAAGCAAATAATTTCTGGGCATTTTAATTTGGCCTTTCCCTGCTTAATCTAATCTAATAGCACTGCTAAGGCTGTGTCAGGAGAGGTTATTATAAACAAGGCTCAGTCAAGTATGTGATTTGCCAATGGTTTTTGCAACAAATGCGAGAGCTGCCTCTTGGCCAGAATGTCCCCTTGGCAAAAAGGCTTTCGAAAGCGGCGTTTTGTGAACACATGGAAACAAAGATCACAGGAATACTTTAATGCTGTTACAGGCAGTTGAGCAAGCCAGAAAAACAGAAAATGAAACTAAATCAACAGGGGAGCCAATGCCACACAGGCTGTGCTCTGTGCAGGCTGCAAGGCTCCTTGCTTGCGCACACACACCAAAAGAAGCCGAATTCACCAGGCCAAAGCAGG
Organism: Tinamus guttatus; assembly: GCF_000705375.1. The sequence goes on along the minus strand of NW_010578890.1, from coordinate 36,817 downwards.
GCGTGAAAAACGCCAAGCGCATCAACCGCCCCGGCATTTCTGTGTCAGAGGGAGCCTAGCTCATTCCTCCCTACCTTGTGGAAAGCAATCCTTAAAAATCATCAAGTGTTTTGCTAGTAACGTTCCTGCCATCACCACACACGCGCTGTCCCGTTGCTGCCAGTGGGAATGCATGAGCAGAGTTTGCACGAGCACCATCCTTCCCTCAAGGAGAGCCAATGTTGGGGGTGTCCCACAAACAACCTGACCCTGAGCCTGCTGCTTCCACAAGGACGCACTGTGATACCACAGCTGGAGCCATGGGAACGCAGTTTCTCCAGCATAATTTCTCAGGCAAGGTGGGCAGTGCAAAATTAAGGGTCTGCATTTCAGTCTACAACCTGATGTGTGTTGTAGGACAAGACTGGTCTGGAAGCTCTCAAGAGACAGAGGAAATGTGAACTAAAACAAAGCATCTGAATTTATTCTTAAAAAAAGCATACACACACACATTGAAGAAACAGTCAAAGGAAAGGAGTCAATTCATTTTTAGCTGATAATTTCTTAATGGGGTAGCATGCTGTGATCTGTGATACCCAGCACACTATAGAGAAAGCAGCAGTTGTTTTCAAATCTGACCTGTGGACATGCAGGAGGAAGCATCCCTGTGAATACCTCACTTGGACTTGTCAGGGGAGAACAGCAGAGAGCAGAGGGGACGCAGCTGGTACCTGCTGCGCTGGGCAAAGCGCTCTGCAGCAAGGATATTTCGATACCTTCAGCTGTCTCTACCACCCACTAAAGATTTCAAGGGAGCATCCTTCCCTACCAGACAATGGAGACCAATCCCAAGCATTTATATCTCTACATTTGACTTATTTATATCTTTATATTTGACTTACCCCATTATTCCCTGGCTGCAACTCCAAACCCCCTGGCAGCACTGCCTGCTATTTTACCTGTTGTCACACAAAATGCAATCAGGTGTGTTTGCTTTGTAAATAAAAGATGGACTGAATGGTTTTCAGCTGTACCCCCTTGATCCCCGTCCCCCTGCCCCCCCATCCCTGTTGGAGCGTTTGCACTCTTGAAAAGCAGCTATGTGCCAGGGCTAATACGTTTCCCATCTTTAATAGTATTGCATGTAAGATTTCCACAGGGGGATGGAACTAAGGTGACATAAGCCATCTGAGCGATGCCAGCCCCTCGTGCACCCTCGCTTTGGAAGACCAAGGTGGATTGTTCATAAGGTCTAGGGCGCTCTGCAGAGCCAGCGGTGCCAGCTAGAGTCTGTAACACAATCTCATCTCATCAGCCTTTATAACAAGTTCAGTTTACAGTTCCCCGCTCTAGTCAATTTATCACTGTGTGATTTCATCCCCAAAGAATCTGGGAAAACACACTCAGCATTTTTTTGTGAAGTTCTCGCTCCTACTTTTTCACTTGCTGTCCAGAAGTCGCCCCCATCAGTGAACACTCGCAGTCTTTCTCTTCCGTAAACGGTCTTGCGCTCAGCAGCAGGCACCAAAAAGGTTCAGTTCCCTCACTGATCCTGTGTTTATACTGAGATAGAGGTGGATTTAAAGCATCTTCCATATTTGGGGTCTACTCCAAGCAGAGTGACCTAAGGGCAATCTACTGATGCTGCATCTCCTGTGTCTGGACACAGGCCCTTCGAAGGCCCCCAAAAGGCCAGCAGAGCCCTAAGACTCAGCACCCCGCTGTGAGAACCAGACTCTGCTTCAGGCTCTGTCCTGAGCAGGTACCTCCTGCCCTCGGAGAGCCCTCTCTGCCCTTCCCCGCTGCCAGGCAGTTCCCAGGTACGGGAGAGCACGAGGAGATCCACGGGTTCTGGACGAAGGGCTGAACTGCCTGCCAAAAAGCCAAAGGGCGGCCTGCCGAGCCTGCCGCTGGCCTGGTATTCCATGGGAATGAGCTGCCGTGTCTCACGAGGTTAAGCTGATGAATGGCATTACTAAATAAATGGTAAAATAAGAAAATTCTCCTTTTTTAAAAAAAAAAAAAAGAAAGAAAGAAAGAGGGGCCATTTCAGGCACCTAAAGTTGTTAATAATGACTAGAGAAGCTGGGATTTCTGGTTAATCAACATCAAGGTCAGAGTCTTGTGGAATAAATTTCATACGCAGTGAATAACTCACACAGGGTGATGGCATGTTTAGCATCAACTCTTGGCAAAGATTTGTTTGCTTAATGACTTTTCTCTTTTCTCCAGGCCAGCCACCTTTGACTGGCGAGAGCTTGTTAAAAGAGCTAAATGTCACGGAAAATGTGCTGTTAATCCCGCTCATCAACAAATGTTAACCACCAAGTGATAATAAAGAGAAAGGCAGAAAAGATGTGGCTCCAATCGGGATTAGGCTCGGGGAGCGCAGAGCCTCCGTCGCAGGCGGCTCTCATACTGCTTCTCCAAACACGTGTCACCAGCGCTGATTCTCAGCAGCGCTTTGATGTTCATCTGCAGACGGATACGCCGCACTTCTCCTTCGGCTTGTACAAACACAGAGAGGCATTTGGGTTTCTCGGCAAATACTGTCAGATGTTTTATGTGCAGCAATGAAAATTAAGTAAATCTTTGATATTGCGAGTCTTCCTCACTTGAAACAAGCTCGGCTCAGCTACTGGTGGACGTTAAGAAAAAAATACTTTTTTTTTCCTAGATAAAGAAGTTTACAGATGTCCATAATGTTGTGAAGATCTCAGCACTCACCGACTTTAATGATCTCAGTGGAAGCTGTTGGGAAGCGAGAGCCGGGGCTGCAAGCCCATTAAACTGGCCTTGAGCAATTCACAGACTCTGACCTTTCCTGCACACCTCCCTCCTTCACTCTAAATCATCTAATTGATCAAGGTAATTAAGCCACATGGGGAGCAGTTCTTGCTGTCCTTCCCTTGCTCGAAGTTTACTGCTTCTAATCCAACCTGAAGAAGTAGCTTAGACCCTGCATGTCTGTCTACAAAAACGCTGGTTGTGTCCAAGGCGACAAAAATACTTGTCCCCCCCTTCAAACCTTCAGAAATTTTTGTCTTTAAGAAAAGGTCTTACTTTTTTTTTAACACATAGGATGGACAGATATATCTGAGAAACAGATCTTTAACCTGAATCTTTTCAAGGTCTGAAGGTCATTCAGAGTTTCTCTGCACGCTTGTAACATTTACTGCTATAGGAGTGCTTTAAAATGCTTTTTCTGGCCATTTTTTGTCATATCAGTGCAGTCCACATGATCTAACCAGCTTTCTCAAATACAAATTTAAAGATATTACTTGTCTTTTCATGAGAAGATAAACAGGCCTTTAAAAAAGAAAAAAAAATCCTTGCCTGAATTTTGAAAACCCTACAATAAATTATATGTATGTACAAAGACACGATAATAAGCTGACTTCAGTGGGCTCCTGAAAATACAGTTCATCCCTGCTGTATAATCTCACCTGCTCTCATTTAGTAAGAGTGCACACACACTCACATACACACCTGAACACACTTCTGCATGGAAGTGCACACTCACCCACATTGTTTTACATTTAAATATATATTGCTTTTAAATTGTTAATGTAGCTATAGCTGAAAGGATCTGCAACAGTAGAGAAATTAGATTGTGAAGTCAAGTGAAAGAGCCAGAAAATATAAAAATATTCAAATAGCTCTTTCTGTTCAAGGGGCCAGAGTCTGACGTTAGCTTTTGCAGTGTGCTGAACCCAGAGAAGTCGCAGCGGTACAAAAAGGGGGGCAGCAGCTGGTACACATGGCTAGGACATCCAGCTGAGGGAAGGAGAAAAACTTACCCTCGTCTCTTTAGGGAAATGCTTAAGGACTTCCTTGTACGCGGCAGTTTTCTATCTCGGGCCCTCCTGGCGAGAGCGGTTTGCTCCGGGGCGCTGCCCGCTCGGGATGGAGGAGGCCGATTCCCGCCGGGCTCCTCCTTTGCCCTCTGCTGCTGCAGCCCCCAGGC
>NW_010578890.1:10815-32787 GCF_000705375.1 Tinamus guttatus | reverse complement strand
GCAGACAAGCCTCACAGCTGCCCGGCTGCTCCTGCCCTTCACGCTGCTCCCACACTGCCCCCAAGGCGCTGTGGCCATGTGGCGACTCGCGGGGCTTTGCCCTGCGGCTCTCCCTGCCTCCGGATCACTCGGTCAAGCCTCCCTGTAAGGTATTCGGGACCTGCTTGCCAGATTGCAAAGGTAGATGTTGTTTTTGGCTCTCCCGGCAGAACTGAGCCCTGAAGTGAAGCCAGGACCTGTAATCATTCGCCTTGGCCGAAACAAAAATAAACATACCCTGTGCGGCGCGCACTTCTGAGGTAATTACTGCCATTATACCACAGCCTGGAAATGAATTTCAAACCACGCAAAGGGACTGAATACAAAAAAAGCTATGTTAAAATATGTTAAAATAATGTGAAATGTCTGCTTGCAACGTGCCGAAGCCAGGAGAGGCCAAGAGAAAGCAGCAACCTCGGCTCCGGCCCACCTTGTGGGGCCCAGCCCCAGCATCCCAAAGGGCCACGCAGGATCGACTCTGGGTAGGCTCGGCAGGACCGGATCCATTCCTGAGTCTGAGGTACCACTGCCTCCAGAAAAGCAGACACTGTGCTTTAAATGCCACCTCGAGGATCGTTTGCCCTATTTGATCTATTTGAAGATTCTAGGACACGTTTTTAATTCTTCGTTCTTTAGTTTTTGTGCACTCCAGCTGGCTCTCTCCTCAGTGGCACATGCAGTTACCAGCTGAGTGCAAAACCCCATCTCACCCAGGTAACTCCCTCTGGACCTCAACAACCCTAGGGCAAAAAAGAGACTTTCCTCTCCTTACAGCAAGCCCAAAACAGGGCCATTACACACATATTTATACAGAGGGAATGGATCCCAGGGTCCAGGATTCTCTGACTAACGCTGAAGCGTGGCGGCTGTGACCCCCTGGCCTGCCTGTGCCACACGCGGCGTTGCCCGTCTGCCTTCGCCCCGGCCGTGCCGCCATGCGAAGCCTTCCCCAGCGGCAGCCCCGGCGCCGTCGACGCCTTGGTTGCTCCTCCCGTCGCTGACGCAGCCGCAGCAGCAGTGCCTTTACCTCAGAAAGCAGTCACTCAAACAGCGGTGACGCTGACAGCCCATTAACTGCAGCAAGGATCCTTGTTGCTGCTGCAGTTTGAGAGACCTATTTAAAAACAGATTAGGCTCTTGGAAAACACTCGCCTTATTCTGCTTCTCTCCCCTCGCCCCTGCGAGACAAGTTCCCAAACCAAATCTGGCATTTGCTTCCTCCCTGATCTAGTTACAACTTCATTACTGCAATATTGGCCAGCAGCGAGTAACTTATTAAATAAATGCCATTTAAGTGCTTCTACCTGGCTGGCCGGCTCGGCGAGCAGCAAAGCTGGAGGGAAGGGAGGCGCTGGGACGGCCCTGCCCGCCCCACACAGCAGCTGGAGCTGATGCTCCTGCATGGGGCAAGGCAGTTTACAGGGGAATCTCTTGCCATACAGACAAAACCACGACTTTTGGGGGAAGGTGCCCTCAGCAGAACTACTGCCATGTGCTGCAGCACATGTGCCTGTTTCTAGCAACATCCCCGAGGTGGCCCAGGCCAGCTATGCCAAGCTAGCATTTTGGTTTAGAGTTTGACGGAGAAGCTTTACAGAAGAAAGTAGAAATAGCACCTGCAAGCCTGACTCGGGCATAGGCATCTTGTTCGCTGTGGCTGTTTAATTGCAAGGCAAAGTAAGCATTACCTTTATATCATCTGAATTACGCCATGGCTGCAGCATTTAGTAGAGAAGAATGAGAAGATTGCTCAAAGTCACAGAAAAAAACTACAGAAAACTCAAGCCGTTCCCAGTGTGGGGGGCTCTGATGGTGCACGTGCGTGGTCAGGTCGCACGCTCCGTCACTGCGGCCCACCTCGGCTTCTGGTTTCTCCTCTTCCTTTCCTGCACGCGGGAGCCTTTGCCGTACGGCCTCGCCCAAAGCAGGGCTCCTGCAGCCAGGAGAAGCCCTTCTCGCATCGGTCAGACCCGAAACCCGCCAGGTCTGCGATGCATTAGCAGCCCTCCCCCTTTGCTTTGCTCCAAGACTTCAAAAGTGCAGTTAAAAATAAAGAAAAAACTCCAGGGTTTTTGTATTTCAGAAGGCTCATTTGAGTTAACTTTGATGTATGTCCCCCTTTAATGATGTAATACTGAACATCCATTTCCTGCCCTGGGAATTTTGCAGAGATAGCCGTATTATTCTAAGAATGTTTACTTGCCATCTAACCTCGCTTTAGACCAACCGTGCCGTGAGTTTTTCCCCCCGACAAAGAGAAATTGTTAAACAACCTTTTCCACACGCCTATAATCAAGCCTTTAAATCAACCTCGAATAACAGACTTTCATTTATCGATTGATCCATTGCTTTTTTTTTTCTTTCTTTCACCCCTGTCTCCTCACTTGTCTGGGCACAGCAGATCCAAACCTCGGCTGTGCTACCCCAGCCTGTGGCTCTGTAACCAAACTCTGCCCTTTCCTTGCGCATGTGCGAGGGGCAGCGCAAGGCAGCGGCAGTGAGGCCGGTGTCCTTGGTTGTTCTCCCTCAGCTTTCCGTGCTCTGCAGAGTGGAGGCTTTGGGAGGTGGTGGTTGCTCCTCCTGCAACCGCCTGCAAAGCCGCCGCGCAGGCAGCTCAAAGGGAAACCCCGTTACAAACCAACAGCTCCAATGTCGGCGGTCAAAGTTAACGCTGGCTGAGGACCGAAAAGGAGGAGGAGGGGAAAGGGGGGGAAAAGTGGCGCTATGGAAGGCGAGGGCGAGCCGGGCGAGCCGGAGGAGGGCAGGCTCCGGAGGGCCGCGCAGCTCCTTTTGATGTGGGAGGTCTGCGAGGGAGCTCGCGGGACACTGCCCGGGCTATCTCATTAACCATGTCACCAAAGCCCCCCGAGGTGCAGGCAATCATAACATTATCTCTGACATTACCACACAGATACAAGGTTCCTTCGGCAGTCTATAAACATGCCTGTACTAACCAATTCATCGCGGCTTGACACCCCTGCAAGGGCTCGATGCCCTTTAGTGAGCCGCATGAATTGCCCCAGTCATTCATCAAAGTTTCTCCGAGTGCATTTCACACAGCATTAAATTTAATTAAAGCAACATTGACTGCATTGTAATCCTCTGGAGGCTCTTTGTCAGGAGGAGCTGCAACACTTTCTACTTAAATATCTATTGTTTAGGTGGGATTTTTTTTTCTTTTTTCTTTGGCCTTCTTCTGTTGTAGGAACACCAATGATTTGCTGCTGCTCCTTGCTTTTTATTTTTTTTAAAAAGCCTCATACACCATGAAAGAGTTCTGCATGATGCACCCCAAAGAGGAATCCCAGCCTCCCAATCAACTGTCCCACTCTACGCACTTGTCTTCAAAGGCTGGAGATTACAGAAAACAATTTAAAAGCTAACAAAAAGCAACCTCTCTTTCTGGGCATCTTCCCGCTGCGGCATTTCACAGCACAATTTTCAGAAAGAGCATCCCAACACATTGCAGCCAGAGACTGGAAAACCCCAACCCAAAAAGGTCTTCACTGCTGGCAAGGTGATTTACAGCAGAAACAAAGAAAATCTGTCTGCCTTTGAAAATAAATACAGGTCTGCATTAGCCAGGGTAAGTTTTTGTGGTTAAACTACCAAAATTGCTGCCCTTTGATCTCCTCCCCCATGAGGGGCTGGTTGAGCTCCCGCTGTGTGATGCTGAGCTCTGCTTTTCTGTCACCAGAGACATTCGGATGACAGAGGCACGTGCTCAACCTGCCCTCAAGGAACAGTGAAACAGCAGCATCCTTCTTGCTTTAGTCTTACATGCCAAGCCTCCAAAAGGCGGGTCTGTTATTCCTGCTCCGGTGCTTTGGGAGCTTTGGTTCTTCCCACTTCTTTGAGGTTTTAATGAGGAGTGCAGAATAGAAGGAGCGCTCACGTTGCCCCCCTTCGCAGCCCTCAGGAGAGGAGAAAAAAAATAAAAAGTCAAGTTTTGTATTTCTACAAATAAAAGTGACTAAGAATTTCTGCCCAGAATGGGACCTGCTCAGGCCTTGAGGTTTCAAAGACCCTGTCAGGGGGTTCTGGGGAGCGATTTTGTGTTATGCTCAGCCAAGATCAATGTTATTGTTTATCTCAGTGGAGTATTTATTTCCAGTTCTCAGTCCTTCTCATAGCTCCTCGTGGGAGAGCCTCTGCTGCCATGCCGTCATGGAAATCGCTCTACAGAACAACAGGAGGAGCTGAAGGGCGGGATGATTTTCTTCCCAAGAGGCTCCCATCCACCAGAGATGCACAAACTACCGCATCACCTCCGTAATCACCTTGCCATCTGCCCCAGCGCTTGGCTTAGCCCTTGATTCTCCCCCGGACTCAGATCTCAAGCCAGGGGAGAGCAGGGCACAGCGGCGCACACGGCAGCTCTCGTGGCATGCACCTCCTTGCTCTCACCTGGGCAAAAGGCCCTGTGCAGGGAAGCAGGAGTGATGCTAACTCAAAAGCACACTTGCCATTTCAGAGTTTTTGGCAAAAAGCTTGTATTTTAAAAGTCCTCGGCTGATTAGAACTGCTCTGCTGATTAGAAATGCTCTGCAGAAGCTGGGGAGAACAGAGGAAATCAGCCGCTGGGGAAGAAACGGCTTCTAGCCGCTTTCTCCAGGTAACTGCTCTGCAGCGAGAAGACAGAGCACAGCGTGTATAGACATAAAGAAATTAATTACTGAAATTAATTCAAACAAGCCCATGTCACTGGCCTGCAGAGCCTTCCCCACTCATGCCCATGCGGACTCATGAGAAACCCTCTCCCGCTTCCCTCGGCGCGCAGGAGCGTGGCTTTGGCGACACTCGGCTGGCGGAGCTGCAATGAGGCCGCGAGCTCCCCGCACTCACCCGGAGCTGCGACGCTGCCACGGCCGCCGGCTCGCAGCGCCCAGGGCAAGGCTGCTGGCAAAGCCCGTGCCGAGCACCGCGGCCGGGCCACCTCCTGCTGCTTCGGAAAGAAAAACTCTTAACTTGACTCCATTCTCCCTTGGTATTTACCTCGGGTTCCCTTTCAAGCTTCTCAAATACACAATAAGCTTTTGATTATCAGGGTTTTAAGTGCTCCACTGGACGCCCAGTGTGTATTTATGAATGGAATTAATAAAGAAGCAACCTGACTCCGTCGAGGGAGCATTTGCAGCTCCCCTTTAGTGTCACCGAGTGACTCAAGTGGCAATTGAAAAGAGCTAGAATTTTCTGGCCTTTATTACTTTTCTACATTTATTCAGTCACACCCAGTAAAAGCAGAGAAATTTGTGTCTGCCATTGCATAGGGGCCCACCAGGCTTTCCAAAGGCTCCTTCAGATCGCAAAATGCAGCTGGGGTCCAGCCGGGTGCAGATGTCCTCAGCACATCTCCCTGTGCTCCGACCTTGGAAACGCCACAAGCAGAGGGGAGAACTGCTGCGTTGCAAACAGAAACCCCCCCAGCTTCTCCCCAAAGGGGATTCCGGTGAGACAAGGGCCGTGGAAGCACAGACGTGTTGTACTCCATCTGTCAGGTGGAGGTGATGGGGCAGTGACGGACGCAGCTCCGTGCGAACAACCTGCCGGCTGACAGAGGAGCATCCGGAAAACCAGCAAGGCTCCCAGAAAACCAGGAAGCCTCCCCGTGCTGCCAGCGGCTTCTCCGTGGGGACTAATTGCTTCACACTCTCAGTGACAATAGCATTTTTCCGGTAATTATTTTCTCTTTTCAGTGCCAAAGGCACTGTGACAAGTCCCCCCACCTCCCATTTTTGTCAAAATGTTTGAGCTCAAAACATCACTCAAAGCCCTGCACGGCACTTTAGCTAACGGGTGAGAGGAGCAAATTTTGGGAGGCTTCAAAATCCACACTGGGCCAAGGTTTGCATTGCTAAGAGGCTTCCATGTGTGCTCTGTATTATACATTGCACGATTTGGAGTGCTTGAAATCTGCATTTGGCTCTTACAAGCAAAAAGGGTTGTTTTGTTTTAAGAAGAGAAGAAATCAAGTCAAGCTTCTGCTTTTTCTGTGAGTTCAAGCGACATCTCATAGCCTAGAAATCCATGGAAATAACACTAAGCAAATTCTGAAATTAAATCCTTGGAGCATTTTAACATTCATTAGAGCTAGAAGAAGAAAAACTTGTATTGTGGGAAAAGAACAACAGTAATTGGATCACTCATAACTGCTTAACAAAAATTTTATGCCACCCATTTAAACTACCGAATCAAAACCCAATCACCTAAGGCTAATTTGTTCTTCTCAAGCAACAGCTTTTGCTCAGGAGGAGCCCAAACAGTTTTCCACGCTCTTTTTCCAGCCCTCAGGTCTCCCTGTGCCAACCCTTTCTCTGGGTGCTCAGCAGATGCTCTTGCCCTGACCGCAGCCGTTTTGCTCCAAGAAGCTGGGAAGAGCCCATGGAGAGACCCTGTCACTAGTCACTTCAGTGTAAATGCCATATTGCACAGACTCGTGCCCCGTTAAGCCATCCCCGCCGTGCACCGCACGGCCCAGCTTCGCTTCTCTGCCTGCACCAGCGTCAGCCAAGAGCCCCCGGGAAGCCAGACAAGCGGCTTCCCCTGGAACGAGCCCGGCCCTCATTAGATATGGCATTTATTAAAAAGGGGGTGCAGATTATTCCAAGCCACGTGCAACGAAGGTTTTCAGCCTCACAGAGCTTGCTATCTGCTGGAAGGAGAGGGGTTGTTCAGCTGAAGAGGAAAGATGAATAATCTTCATACACTTTATATACTCACGGGGAAAAATTTGGAAACACAGCTCTGAACCACAGCCAGGTAAATAATTTTAAATATTTCCAGCAATTATTCATGTGAGCTTAAATTAAAAAAAAAAAAAGATATTGCAGGCATACTCATAGTCTGTTCAGTTTATTTCAACAAAAAGCCATTCAGAGTGAGGTTTTACACCTTCTCTCATAAACGAAAGATTAACTTAAAATATATTTTCAAAGAGGTTTTTAGTGTGAACCTGAATTTCAAGGCTTACATTGCTGTTTACAAAGTGGGAAAGTATCAGCAAAAGGCAGGTGAGATTGCACAAATTTTAAGCGTAAGATCTTCATTTTGCATTTCACCTCTGCTAAAGCCAGACAGGATTTTATTCCCAGTTTTGGTTTCTCTTTCAACAAAGATCTGGCCTATTCTAGGCAGCAGCCATATTTTCACCAAATTGATTTCGTGTTTTGCAGCTATATAGATCCTAGAGCTAAAGGAAAAAAAAATCCAACTTTTTTTTTTGAATAATCGTGAAAAAAGCAGCTCAGAAATCATGCAAGGGGTTCGATTACCTAACTGGAAGTTTAACAGCTGGGCACAATAGCTCTGTGATAGGTCATGATCTCAAGGACATAACAAGGCCCAAATGCCCACACGAATGTCAATGTCGCTACACGGACATTATTGTAGCACAACAGGGAATAACAACAGGCCCATCCACAGCCTGGCAAAGGGAAATGTTTAAATGCACCTTCAAGACAAGCCTGGGCGACGGGATTGAGTCCAAGAAAAAGTGGCCCTCCCTTGGAGGAAAAACAAAATGGAAAAGAAAAAGGGAAAAATCAAACTTCGAGCCTTGGCAGTGGTTACGTATTTATCACTGAAAGGTACCACAGCAAAACCTAAGAACTCTTTGAAACCATTTAAAACACTATCTGTGACCTTCTCAGTATATAAATAAAGCAGATGACAGGGCTTTGTTTGCCAAATCCTGAGGGAAAAATCTCCATTCTAAAGCAAAAGAAGAAGTGAAAACCATTTTCAGCATCAGACTACGAAGGTTTAGCAAACAGTATTTAATGCAGGAGCCAGGTTTAGCTCTTGAACGCACCCGGATGATTCGCAGCGGGACGATGCTGACGTTCCAGTTTCAGGGAGCGAGTGATGCCACGTGGTGTGTTTTTAACGAAGGACGATGCTGACCCTGGTGGCTGCTACGCGATGGCGGGTACTGCCCGCTGCGCAAACTGGGCGAGCGGCCATGAGGAGCAAAAGGGATGTAGGAACTGACACGCGATGCACGGGCAACCTCAGAGAAGAAGATTTTACCATTCATCCTTTTCCCACCATCTCCGTTTAATTCCGAAGACCCTGCTCAGTCCTTGGGCATAAGAACAGCCCTATCCTATAGCACACGTGCCCTTAACCATGTAGTCTCTAGCCTCCACATCCATAAAACAACTTTATGCAATTTAAACATCTTTTTTTTTTTTTTCCTGAAAAACAATATTTGAAGATCAGTTTTCTCTTCCTTGCCATAGCCCAAGCAGAAGATCAGAAGATTGCATATTCTGCTGCACTGAAGCACATCACAACCTCCCAAAGCACTGAGGACTACAGATGTAGCCGATCCTGCTGTCATTGCCTCTTAGAAGGCCAAAGTCCCTGCAGGTAGGTAAAGAAGGTGATTCTGCTTTTCAAATACACTTTGCTTAGTGCTTAGTTCTTTATTCTTGCCCTAAACATTTCTTTATTGGTGCTCTAAACAATTTGCCTTTCCCTCGTCGTGGCACGTTCACCAAAGACAACTCTGCCGTTACTCAAGAATAACCCACGTTCTGCCTCCTGCAGTGGCCAACAGCAGCTGCCAACAGAAGAATAAGAACAGGATAAACACCCAAATGTTGCCAGGAATTCCTAGAATTTTATGTGCTTTGGGCCCCTACCAGGTATTAAGCTACTGGTTGACAACTACTCTAACTGCAGGATTATAGATAGATGCTAGTAACAGCTCAGGGCTTGACACCGCATCCGTACGCAGGCTACGCGCAGCTCTACAAAGAAGCTACAGGGGCGTCTGGCGCTCTCTGAAACGCCAGAGATCTGCATCTGCTAATGTACAGCACTGCATCTAGTGCTGTACATTTTGTCTATAACACTACATGTTCGATGTTACCAAAACCCAAACCATCTGACCCAAACCTCCACACCCTGCAACGTGGAAACTGGCAAGAGGCTGCTCTCTCTTTGCCTACCTCGTTCCATCTTCGAGTCTACAAAGCTCCCTGGTACTCCCCACTGAGTAATTCAACACTGCATATTCTGACCCAATGGGAGAGGAAAAGTCAGGCAGTGTCCACCAAGGATGTTTGCCTGCTCACCTTTCTGGTCGTTTAAACGGATCTGGGCTGTTGGACGGAGCGAGCTGCACTGAGGAGGAGTCACTGGGATTTTTGTATTTGCGGAGAAAATAAAATAGGAGGGGAAGACGACGATTAGCAATTAAACAAGCAGAGAAATGGAAGATCAGACAGTATAAGGCAATTTGTCTCAGGGTTGTCCGCCTTTGTTTTCCCTCTCCAGCCCTCTCCAGAGAAAGAAGAAAGGAAAAAGAAAAGAACAGGGGAATCTCGACGGGCGAGAGCGACGCTGGGGGATGTCAAGCATTGCGAGGAGCAGATCACAGGCTGCAGTGGAGATGGCAGCCCCGCGAGCGATGCCAGGAGCAAGTGATGCCTAAAATCATTAAATGTGAAGGGCTGGGCAACAGTGCCGAGACTTATCTGGAAGTTTAATCAGAGAGAAGAATTGCGAAAGAAAAGAATAGAGACGGCTGAAGGCTGCAAAGTTATGTGTTTGACCTTTTTATAACAAACTCCCCCTTCTCCCCCCAGCCAGGAAGAGGGGGAACAAAAAACAGAGAATGAAAAGGCAGCCCAGGAAATCTCAGCATCATTGTGGCTACTGCCAAATGAGTCTCCACGTATTTGTGGCCGGGTCTGGCTCTTGGGAATGCCTGAGAACAGCCGGTAGCACCGCGAGGGCCCCGGGGATGCAGCCGGTGCAGCGGCACCGAGCGAGCTTGCCAGTCCTCTGCGAACGGCACCTCAAGGAGGAGTCCGGAAATGCCCGCAATTGTATCTGCTGCTTTTGAGGTATCTGACAGGAATATTTTCAGGATTTTACCTACCCCCTTGAAGACAGCTCTAGACGAACACATTGTTCGCAAATGCCAAGGCAAGTTAGAGCATTTACTCAGTTCTGACTTGGAAGTGGTGGAGAAGGAGGAAAGAGGACTAATATTGTGTGCTCTCTCTTCACCAAAAAATAAAGGAAGAGGAAAAGTGAATAAGGGGACTAAACCCGTCCTTCCCTTTCTCCTCCTTTTGCAGAGCACCTGAGGGGACTGCGTGTGACCATCCCTGTCCCGTCCCCCCAGCTCTCCCTGCAGCTGCGCCGGAGGCTCAGTGGGGAACGTGTCTGTTCTCACAAAGAATTTTGCAAATTAACTACGAACAAAGTAGCCTGGAAACCAGTGAGATTAACACATGCTGGGTCATGCCAAGAAGAAGCTTGTCAGCTTGTTGCTTTCACAAGTATGAAAGGAAAATTCCCAGGACCCACTGCATATATGGAAATGTTTTCATGTTTAGCAAAGTTAGAAAAGAACACAAGCAATGCAGAGGGGAAATGAGAAACACAGCCGAGACAAGAGTGGACAACACGACCCCTGGAAAGCATCTGCAGGATTAGGCGTGAGGAGAACCCGTCTTCTCGGCGTTAACAGCACAACCAAGACAGACGCTCTGGATCAATCTAAATCTCCTACCCATTTGGTGTTCCCACGCATGGAAAGAAAACCCTAGAAATCTCACAGATATTTTACCTTCCTTTCACTCCTGACTCCAGAAGGGACCTGACTGCTTTTAGGTGGTGCAAACCTTCAGTGTGGCTCAGCACAGAATAAGCCAAATCCACTAAAGGCAAAATAATAATAATAAAAAAGACCAATCCAAAACCTGCTTGGGATAATATGGAACATGATAATTAGCACGGCGTAAGATGAAACCAGCCAAACTTTAAAATCTGCAGTAAAAGCAATTATTAGCACACAGCAATCAAAGCAAACATGGCATTTAAACAGGACACTGTTCACAAGGACACATGGCTTACTGCTCTTGCATCTGCCAGAGTGCAGGAGCTCAGTAAAGTGAAACACATTTTCAGACACGTTGATACCAGCCTTAAGTGAATAGAACATACAAGTTTTATACATGTATACATATATATGTTTTAATGGAGAAAATATTGTTATGACACAATCTAGGACAGTGCTGAAACACTCTTTGCTTATGGACGATCTCATGAAACGTCCCTGGTAATCTACATCACTCAGCTAATGCCATTAGTGTACAGGCTCCCATTTCAAGAACAACATGGACATGTGCACATACATATTATTTTCTTTTGAACTAAGGCAATAAGCCTCAAGAAGAGGGCAGGAGATTTTGCAGAGGGAAAAGGAACAACTTGTTCTAATTGTGAGAGGTAACAGGACCAAACGCAAGAGACGTGGGCTGCGGCCAGAGAGATTCACGCCAGGCAGGAGCACCCAACGCGCTGCTGGCCAACGCGAGCAGGCTGCAGGCCGGGCACGCTGGCACACAGGGGAGAACTCCCACACGGCAGCAAACCTCCTCGGGAGCTGGGCTGGATCTCAAGGGAACTCTCCGGAGTTAAGAGAACATCTGACAAGAAACCATCAGACAGGGAAGAAACCGAGACGCGGGCAAATCACAATATTTTCTTTCCCTATACGTAGAAGCGATGTCTTCTGCTGCCTACTTTACACAAGGTGAAAGCAGGTTTTTAGTGGTGCTGACCTGCACTGTTAATTTTCATTTACGGATGAAAAAGCAAAAACTACTTAGGAGTGTACTTAGGAATGTATGGCCTCTGAACTGGTTTCTTTGCTTCTGTTATGAGAAAGGAGACCTAGAGACAGCTCAAGAGTTAAGAAAACGTCGCTGTGACGCTTTCCTTAACACCAACTCCTACCCTTGCTGCAGCAGTAGCCGCAGCACTTTTCACTTCAGAGGGGTGGCAACAAATTGTTGCAGCTTAATCTGTTCTTGTCAAATCTAGACCATATTTTATTTCGCAGAATCAGAAACAATATCTTCGAACACTCACCGGAGGCGGAGGGCTTCCGGATTTGAAGAGAGCAGGGCAATTTCACAGGACATTTCAATCCAACTGCAGATGTGGACTATTAATGTAGAAGTTAATGAAAACAAGGACTCAAAAATAGGAGCCAGCAGTGAGTCAGCACTTCCAATATTCTTAGGTTGAATAATTTATTGTTTTCATCAGCCTCTTGCCAAAGGAAAACACACTATGGTACCCTTTAGAGCACAAATACATTTTTCTCAGAAAATGAACACCTACAGAAGCCTGCTGTGGCAAAAGCTAAATGTAACCATTTGGAAAGGACAAGAAGAAAGTAAATTAAAATTTCATCAGTCGGATGGTGGGTTTCGTGTGACAGCTGTATCTGGTATTAGGCTGGTTCCTGGTGCATCGGAACTTGCCTCTTCAGCTGACAGAGAAGGCTGTATGTGCTGGAGGTGAAAATCACTGCAAATACAGAGCCCTTCTGCTGCCCTTCAAGCCGTTCATCAATTGATAGCAACTTCTAAGAAGTACTTTCACGGTGGATTTTTTGCCATTTGGATAATTTTGCAAACAGTTTTCAGAGATCTTTGAAACACTATGAAAGCCTAAAGCAGAAGCACACAAAAATGCACGTTTTCAGTCCTCCAGCCCTTTACATCGTCAAGAAGGATCATTTTAAGACAAAGATATTCAGTAGCTGCTATTCCAGTTAAACCAAAATAACTAGCATATATTACATTAAGTATTCTGGTGGTGTAAACTGACTTAATTTATATTAAGCAGGAGAATTATCCATCTACTCCACATGGGAATCTGCCCCACAGGATCTTCCTGTCTTGCGGTATTTTCGTCCCTGCTGAAGTCAGTATCAAACAACACGCGGGTGCAGGAAGCCCTTTTCCTTTCATTCACTGTGTGCCCTAAAAAGACAGGTGGATTGAGAGATGTTCTGAGCAAAACTAGTTAGTTCTAATTTGTATTTTTTATAGGCAAGGTGATCTTGCACATAACGGTGATTCTTGCGAGGTGATTTTTGGTTAGAATTTTTATATCTTTCAAATATGTTTTGGAACTGGATTTATCAGAACCTTTTTCTCATGGTTCTCATGGTAGGCCTGAAACACAGATACAACACGGCAGAAAAAGGAAGGGGACAAAAGGATGCTGGAAGGAATGATTAAGCGCCTCTGAATTTGCACAGTGAAATATGGACAGTCTAAATGTCCCGGCTATTTGCTTCTTTTCAGCTCGTGAGCAGCTTCGAACCCCCCGCGGTGCCCTAAGATTAATTGAGTTCTGCATGCTTGTAGCCTGCTCGGGGTACCAAGGAGAAGGAACGGCCACAGCACCTCTGTTTGTCAAAGCAAAGAGAGTATCTCATTAATGTATGATTAATAGCCATTTGTGAAGCCATTAATTAGTCATTTTGACAGTAAACTTTACCGATATACATGCCTTTGCCAGGCTACAAGTTTGCTTTAACACAAAAAAAAAAGGAAGAAAAAAAGGGAAAAAGGTCCCTTCCCTGCACACCCAAGCCTCCAAAAGTGAGGAAAGAAAAAAGGGTCTTTGCATATTCCGGTCTTGTCCGATTTCATCTGGCATGTCTTTAACAACAACACTGCCGGAATGGAAGCTCTCTAACATGATTGATGGCTTCTCCTTCTATCTGCAAGTGGAAAATTCAGAAAAAGGGCATTTTTTTTCACAGGCCTAGCTGCTTATTGGCACAGGCGTTATTTCCACTTTGCTGCAGAATGGTTTTGCAAGGGTGGCACAGGCGTTTGTGTATCTTTCTCACCAGCCCGTCGTGACGCATCCCTGAGCCAACCTTGGGCGGCCAGACGGACCGGGGCGGCGGGAGCCTCACGGCAGCTTCCCGGCTCCGTGCCCGGGAGAGGCGTCGCGAGCTCTCGCGGGGATGGTGGCGCCTGCCCCTCGCCCGCTGCCCGTCTCGCGCAGCACGTTCCGCCGCCAACGCAGCCCCATCCCAACGAGGGCAGCACGCAGCCCTCCTCCGAGCCAGCCCCCTTGCTCCCGCAGCAAAGAACGGCGCCGTTTCTGTTCATTTGGGCTTTTAAACACCCCATCGCAAAACGCGTGAGGTTTTCTGGCGGGTATCGCCACTGGAACCAGCAGGGCGCTGCAAAGCCCCCGACAAGAGCAACCGCTTCGTTTTTCATCCCTGCTGAGGGCTCTTTGCTGCTCTTCCTCGGGCATCACAGGCTTGAGCAGGCGCGTAACATGAAGGCAAACTGCTTCTGAATAAGCATCCATCCCTTTTTATGTATCTCAGAAGAGGCTGAATCACTTGGCGGATTAGAAAATACAACTTAATAGCAGCTGTCTTTATAAAAAGCTCCTATTTGCAAAGCTACCCCCTTCAACACTAGAATTAGGACCGATGGGCTAGAAGACATGTTTAAGGCTGCAAGCCGAGCGTTTTACTACCTCAGTGCTTTACTACGGAACTTGTTATTACAGATCTTCAGTTTAGCTTGTGCCAGAAAGTGCTCCATGATTGAAAGCAAGCAGGGGGGTGCAAGGGTGATATCGTGTACACCCTTCTGCCCAGGTGTCCCCTGCAATTACAGGTACTGCGCTATGTGAAAAACTCTTCTATGTTCTTGAACAAAACCAACAGCCACAGCCACGATCCTATTTCCTTGGTTGAGGCCGCTCCCTATGAGAAATAAATATGTCTAGAGAGTCTTTTAATTTTTTTTTAACTAAGAAGGGATGTCAAAATTTAGTCAGTTTAGGAGGAAAAACATCACAGCTCATCCCAGTAACGCCTGCATTAAGCACTGCTGCTACAGGAAGCTTAAAAGACACCTTTACTCTCGCGGAGACGTACATATTAAAAAAGCATATCACACGGGTGGCAAACCACCCCTGGGGACAGGAGTGGGGACAGAAGCAGCAGCCCACCTGCCATCCAAGCCCTTGTCGTCGCCGCGGGGCCTTGAGGGCTGCCAGAGCAATGACAGGGGCAGGCGGCTTCCCGGGAGCTGTCAGCCATGGAGAGGGGCCGGGGCGCCCAGGGAGCGCGCGGAGAGACATCCGCGACGGCCTCACGAGCAGGGCTGAGATGGAGCGCGACGTGCGAGCCTCGCCGCCCGCGGGCTGCCTGATTGCTTCTGCGGGAACGCCGTGGTGCTAGGCAGGCGTCTCTAGCTGGGAACGCAGTCTCTTACATTCTTAGAGTGCTAGCACCGTATAAATGGAATAGCAGTATAAAAACCACGGGCAGATCTCTGCACCCTGCATATTAACGATGTGCTGAGAGCCCAGGGTGGCGGGAATGCACAATGATTCACAAGTGCTGCCCGTGCTCGCCGGTGCAGCCGGGCAGGCGCACACGCACACTCTGAAAGCAACCAGCTTCTAGGTTTGCTGGCGTCCAGCACAGGAAAGTCAATCCACCAGCGTGGGGCCAAAATACATCATTTGAATCCACAGTTTGCAGCCCAGAAGCTTTGTTTTCTCTCCACAGTGACATTCAGCACACCTGTGTGCCTGCAAGGGGCTGCGAATGAGGCCCTGCAGACAGGGCAGACGGAGAGCTGCAGCCGGCGTTGGGCTCTCTGCTCCCTCTTCATGGACTCCCGCAAAGCTACGCAAACCAACTGCAATTGGGTTTGCCTGAACTAACCCACAACATTAACGCTGCCTCAGTTAGAAGCGCAGATGTGATGCAGAATTAGCCACAAATGCCCCTGCACCTCATCTAAAAGTCACTGTCACTGTATGCACATGCGAAATCCAGCAGCAAAGCCCCAAAATTAAGTGTACGCACAACTCGGAAACTCAGACCAAGACTAAAGTGATACACTTAGGTCTTTCCTCTGATTAGCATTTGATGGGAATAAACAGTTACCAAGTAGAAGACAGTCCAAGGGGTTTCACTGTTGCTCAGGGTTGTGGACAGGGACGTGGAAACACCGGCTAAGTACAATAATCTGCATGTTATTTCACCAATGTCTAGAGTAACAGACAGATCAATGCTCTGGCTACAAGTGACCTTTCTGGATATTTAAACATCTGCTTCTATTAGCATTTATATTCCAATTGTTTTTGTAAACCGAAAAATATTTGTAATTTAAGTGAAAATGACAACAGAACTTTAGCTTTTTTTTTTTTTTTAATGGTTCTTTTTACCTTTCTCAGGTTAGAGGTCTTTCCCAGCTCATTAAGAGGCAATCACACCAAAAAACTCCATGTGGCAAAAGAGAAAAAAAATTCAATTCTTCACCCAGGACAAAACCGTCCTAACCAGAGCAGGGGACCGGGAAGAACACGGTTAAAACCTGGCCAAGCCTCCGAACATAGAGATATCCTATTGTCTGGTTTCTCGCTGCGTCTCCAACCTGCCCTAAAGCTCTGACAGTGCCCAACAAACTTCCCAGCAGAAGCAAAAGGTTGGGAATAAAACCTGGCACAGCTAGGCCGAGAGCAGCTTACAAACAGGCTACCACTACTGCGTGGACACCTTGTCCTCTGCTGATTGCCTGAACGTGCAACGTAGCCCTCTCCAGGTAACATTATTTCTGCAAGTGACAGGAGAACACTTAGGAACTCAGGGCAGGGGATACTAAAAACAAGAATTCTGCCCACCCTGGAAGCCCAAACAGCAGGAGGCCCTAACATCAACACATGCTACAACACATGGCCTTTTTCTCCAACAGTCATCCCCAAACATACAGTCTCCTATATGTTCTTCTGGAAATTTAACTGATTTTCAGTATTGCTCCGCACTGGTATTACCTGGTCAGCAGTTAAGTACATCCGACGATGCTTTGTTTCTCCGCCAGCTCCACTACGGCAGGGGGTTTAAGGAGGTGCTTCAGCGCTTTGGTGCACATAAGCGGGTTACAATACACACGGGGAGTTCAGCAAGGTGTTAGTGCACGCGTGTGACTCACGTATAAATCAGGGCTCTCAAAGGACTGCCTGCAGAACTGCCTAATTTTAGGATTTCTCCCAAGACTTTCTTCAAATCCACTACTGATGGGATCACAGGAATCTCTGTGTCCTTTGCAAGATATCCCTAGATTAGAACTCTGCACATGCTGGGCAGTTCTTCCAGTTTAGTGTTGTCTTTCAGTCACCTCAAGACACACAGAAGAGGCAAAAGGTAACAAGAAAAGTATTTCTAAAATAAATTATGTGACAAAAGCCAAAGATCTCATGCAAAATGCATTTACTATACGATGGCTACATACCTGACATGAGATGAAAAAATAGGGATTACAAAATCTAACCCATCTTTGTAAAGAAATGAACATATTGCAGCTGTGCTAAGTCGGGATCTGACTCCACTGCTCGCTCTCCCACTCGCACGCGCCTTGGCTTTGTGCTGTTCCAGTGACATACGTCTTTCCAGATGTTAATCTTTCCTCATGGCCTATTTTGCAGTTTTTATCAGGTCCATTTACACAAAACGTGCTATAAATCCTCCCGCACTTCATATACTATATCATGTAGGACACCCAGCTAAACACACAGATACAGATATATGAAGGCTAGCGAACGCAATAGGAGATTTAGCACGCTACTTGTACGGCGGCGCTATTATTCTTAATCTCGTGATTAATATGGACTGGCACTACTGTACAGATTTATTAGGGACCATATGCTCTTTAACTGCCAGTGCTCCCCCAAGTTCAGCCCCCGGCACATCTGCGGCGCGCGGGGGCTGCTGCTTTCGCCTCTGCGAGAGCCGTTTCTCAGCTGGACGCCGCAATGAGGGCGATGCCGGCAACGCCGCCTCCCACGAGCGGTGAAAATGAAATAAAACTGGTTTTATTTCAACTGAGCAAACACGGGCTAGCAGGGAGGGAGGACACTCACTGCCAGTGATGTTCTTCATCTGCCCGAGCTCCAATTAGCTGGAATACTGTTTAATTGGGAGTTGCTAATGTGCTGCCTCCCAAAGCCAGCTGTTGCTGGAGCAAATGGACCCAGGGAAAGGACTTGCAAGCCCCAGAGCAGATGAGCTTGCAGAGAACATAAAAACGCTAACAGGGCTCTCAGCTACACGCAGCCCTTACTGATTTAAGATCCTTTTTGACTGTAAAACTTGGCAAAGACATAATTCAACAGAGACTTTGATTCATTTTGAAAAGATTTACACTACAGTTTTAAATGAAGCTTAAGTTAATTAAGTGTCTTCCTGTATTACCACTGAGCGGTTCCTCCACGCTGTTTTTCCCTGGTGGACTTGAAAACTTGAGTATCCTTTTTCCTCGCAAATAAAATCTACATTGGAAAAATGATCTTAAAGCCATTTCCAATTAATTACATTTTGTCTTTTTCCCCCCTGAACAGAGAATTAGGTACTTTTTAAAGCAAAAAAAAAGAAGGAAAAAGCCTTTGTGTGTCTTCTCTTTAATGCCTAATTATAACATTTCTAAAACCTTCCTTAAATGAGAATCCGCAGCCCCAAGCACCGCAATTTTATATGCAAATCAGATTAATAAATTAAAGAAATTTGCCTGCATATAAATGAGAAAGCAGTCAATTTATATCCCTAATAATAACTTTAAGCTTCCTCCGCGTGTGAACTTTGCTAGGAATATTTTTCATGCAGACAGATTTACAAAAAAAAAGTGCCTGGTTAAAAAAAAAGAAAACACATTTAATATCTGCCATTAAATTATTTATCAAGCTAATTTTCCATGTTGTTTTAGGGTCCCTAAGTGGAAGGGAAATGCAAAGCAATTCAGAGCGGTGAGGGTGTCTACGCTGTAGCGTGTAGGATACACCCAGGCTCTTCAGGGTGTTCAGGGACCAGAAACAGGTGTCTGAGCAGCCAAAAATTCACTCAGAGGCCAGTCTGTGTGGAGAAGTCCAGTGCTGGCTCTGATAGATTTTCACTGGCAATTTTCTTACGTAAATTTAGCAGCATCCTTGGCCAGGACTGCCACAAAGGCAGCTCCTCCTGCTTTCCAGAGGTGAAGCGAAGCACCTCACTCCAACCTAGTTATCTCCAGCAGAGGGAAAGGCACAAAATGGTTCAGATTCCAGCCCGGCAGCCCAGATTCCCACCTGACTCCGAGGATTGTTGCTCCATGGGCTCCACAATCCGGCCAGATTTCTCTCAGACTAATGAGAAAATAATCAGTATCTGCCCC
Organism: Tinamus guttatus; assembly: GCF_000705375.1. The sequence goes on along the minus strand of NW_010578890.1, from coordinate 13,738 downwards.
AAGTCCTGCCTACCATCTCCAAGACACTTGGGATGAATTAATTTATCTGGGTAAGAAAACCAACACAACACTTTACACCAAACAGGACCAAGAAGATTTCTGCGTTCAGAAATATTTTTAGCACCAACAGTTAAGAAACCATGGTATCCATTATAAACATTCGTCATCAAAATATTTACTCCTCCTTCTGTTTCTGTCAAGTTTTAAGAAGAATACAGAAAGCCTAAGCACTAACTTAATAACAAGAAGAAGCAAGAAGAAGCAAAGGAGCGCAGTGCGCTTGAGTTACACGAGAAGCTGAGTAGACCCATCTCTGTCCTTGGGCACAGGCTCCCGGGGGACCTTGGCCAAGTCACTCTCAGGTGCAGCGAGACTTTGAGAACAGAGCAGTGACCCCAGCTCACTCGGGAACCCATCTAACCTTCTACATCTTCAGCAACTGGCTCAGGAAATCCAAAGACCTGGCAACAACCTTGTCGCTGCTCTAACACGGATAGTGAGCTCTACACACATGGATAAAAAACCCACAGAAATCTGTGTGGAGGGAACAAGCCTTGCAAGCCTTTCCTGCGAACACCATGCCATGATACACCTCAAGCGCCAGGGAATCCACACAATGAAGAAACATGCAGATCCCAACAGGGAATGGCTGCTCCCTTCCTCACTTCTTCTGAGCTTTGTCCTAGCAGAAGCCACCAGCCCATTTTGAGGACATACAGAATCCTTAGCCTCTGAAAGGGCAAATTCTGGAAAAAAATCTCTTGGTGATATCTTACATGGCTATGATTTGGGTACATGCTTTATTACTCTGTCTTATAGAGAACAGTTTTCTCATGACCGGGAGGCTCTATATAAGACCCACCACATTCAGGATTTCTCCAGTTCACTCCCCCTTACTCCACTCCACCCTCTTTTGTAACACATTTCCCTCTCCCTTCCCCCTACTCCAGAGAACTATGGGCAGCGGAGACCATGCTCTGCCTTTGGACTGAGGGGCGCCCGCACAGGACGGTGCTCAGAACGCAGAAGCACCATCTGGCACCTGCCTTCAACGGAGAAGCTGAACAGATTCATGGCTGCCCTGTCCCCTGGCCCATCGCTTTCAATGTCCTGCCCTTTATGAATGACTTTCCAGTTCACTTTATATTACGCTATCTTTCCTGGCAGATGCTTCTTGCCTTGCGACTGTTTTTGTGCCCAAGCAGTCCTGCGTTTTGCCACGTTGATGCTGCCTACAAAACTCCAGATTGCTCCCAGTCCAACACTCCCGTCTACGGCACCTTCCTTGAGGGCTGCGCAATGGACAACTGTCAGCGGGAACCGACCACAGGAGAACCTCTCCCTGCTTGCACGCCAGGGCCCTATTTCCAACACGCGATTTTCATTTTATGGGCAGCAATGAGTTATGCTTAAAGCTACTCAGAGAGTTATAATTTGTTGTCTTGACCTTGCTCAGGTGAACTGAAGAAATTGCTGGTCTGCAATAACCAACTGCCCACCTCCTTGTGGAAGGCACCAAGGGGCTTGCAAGTGTGTTGTAGAGAAGACCCCAAAGTGTCAAACACTCATCTGAACACAAGAAAAACTGTCACCGAAGTGACTCATGAAGTCTAGCTGGGGAAATGCAGGTAACGCTGCTTAGATAGCCCAAAATAGGTCCTCCCAGATCATCTTAATGTTACCCCTTCTGTAACTCCTGACACTGGACCAAATTCCTAACAGGTACAAATGAAATTTGTTTCACTTCCTTTTAACATTCATTTTACACAGTTACAAGTGACTGCAATAAAGTGAAAACAGAAAAGCCTCTGGGTTTTCATGGCACCAGATTCATTTGATTCTGTCTCTTGGCTATTCTAAAGGTTAATCAAAATGAGCTGATGAAGACACTTGTAGCAAACAGATGCCTGGGCTGCGTGATCCAAGGAGTACAGATCTACTTCCTGTGACGGGGGAATGAGTGATGGAAGGGAAGGGACAGTTGGGCACAGGAAGGACAGTGACAAAAAACATGCTGGATTTTAATTTCCTAAACAACGGGACAGCGGAAAGGTTCTTACAACTTCATACTCTTACGCATTTGTCTGCAGCTATTATCTCACACAGTGCTCTCACCTCTGTGCAACCCAAAGAGGCTTCAATACAAACACCAGCGAGATTTAATCAGAGTTTATTGCTTCTCATATAAACACTGCCACATTTTTTATCTTTTTTTATTAAATTTACAAACTTGAGCACTCGTATTTGGGATCAAAAGGTGAGGCTGAGCCCTGCCACAGAGCAGTAGGCTGTATTTCTCATACAATAAAAAACCTTTTCTTTTAATTTGGTGGAAAAATAGGTGACTTTTCATTACCAGAACAGGGCAAGATAAGTTTTCCTCAGATTATATTCAGAGTGGATAATCTCTTTAAATAAGAGGGGGGAGTCCCTATACCCAGACCTCCACCACAGCCCCCCTGCACGTGCATGGAGTGGCCCCGTGGCTCTCACAGAGGACCGTGCTAAAAGCGCGTGTACAGGAGAAGACTCAAGTCTGGGCTATTTTCCGTAGCAGCCCTAGGCAGCTATATCTGAGCTCCTCTCCGGCCCAGCTTCCAGCCTCTTGCCTCCATATCCGCCCCGCAGGCCCCTGGGACGCTATAGGAAGCACAGATTTGATTCCTTTGTAAGGATGCAACACAATCGTGTATCAGCGTCAGCCTAGCCATTTAATTCAGATTTTTGGACAGTGACCAATCGCAGGGCTCCCCAGCCCCGGCAGCGCGTGATAGCGGCTGTGGTTTTTCTTCGCTCCCCTTGGTGTGGCACCCAGCCACGCGCAGGCTGCCGCAGCCTCCCCGCTGGCTGTCCCGGCGAGGAGACACCCCCGCGCGGCCGCCGGAGCCCCCGGCCCTGCCGCCGTCAGCGGGCCCGGGTGGGG
>NW_010578890.1:0-10555 GCF_000705375.1 Tinamus guttatus | reverse complement strand
CCCAAGCTTCTAAAATCAAGTATCAGATAAAATTCTCACGGGGGGAAAAAAAAAAAAAGAGAGAGAAAAAAATACAATTTAGGCAAAGGGCAATATTTTTGGACTCGCTTTTGAGGAGCTTCATGTCACCTGTGTCAATCTATAACGATTTCATATGAGCGAAGTGTGTATCAGCAATCCAGCATTTTGAAATCATCACATGTCAAACAAGTAATTCAGGTATAAAAGACATAACAGTTACAAGAATAAGAAAGTATGTGGTTCTTTTTGAGGTGGGGAGTTTGAACCTGCAAGGCTGACACCCATGTACGATTTTTCTTTCCTGCCTGCATCCCTGAAAATTATTTAAGTCAGCAACATCAACAAAATAAAATGAAAGCAAAACCAACAGGATTTTTTTGTAAAATAATGGGAATCCCAGGGCTAAGGCATATAGGAAAACACAATGTATCATAACTTGGCAATGGCACATCAAGTCAAAATGATGACAAAACATTGCTACATTGCCACCTGGTGACAGCAAGATGGCTTGCTGAAATGGGCTGATGGTATCACCTCCAATTCTGCTCTACGTCCAAACTGCAAAGCTAGTACTGAACTAGGACTGTATTTACAGCTGGGTGTGTATATACAATAATTCAGTGCAACATAATTCAAGTATGTTCAGAGAGTTTGAATAGAGTACCCTTCTCTATTCATCTCTTCTGCCTGGGCTCAACAGGTGTCCTTCACCAGGAGCTCTCACCCTAAGTCTCTGCAGCAAAGATTACCAGATAAGAGACACATATATAGGAAACAGCCCCCATCCCTTAGCTGATATTAAAATGATGATAGACTGGATCAAAGACCAGCTTCTCTCCCTCAACATTTTACAAGGGAACTGCAGACCCAGGTGCCTCAGCAGGTCTGAGCTTTATGGATTCTCCTCAGCACATCCATAAGGACAGAGGCCAGTTTTGAGCTGGGCAACAGGCCGCTGTTACTCACCAGGCCTCCCCGCACGCCTGGGAGGCCGAGGCGCCGTGCGAGACGCTTCCGCGTTTGGGTCCTCTCCCCAGCCCAGACAGAGCAGCAGCCTCCGAAGGCCTCAGCTCCATAATGTGCCAAGTCCGCTGCAACCAGCTCTCTGGCCTTGGGCTCAGGCCCTTCACGAGGCTAGGAAAGAAATGCCCTTTGCCACCTTCCAGCTCAGCTGCACACCCGCAGCACAGAGCAGCTCTTGTCAGGACATTTCCTGACCACTTCCAGCACGTCGAAGAGCACAGAAATGCAAACCTATCAGCCCAAAAGAGGTGAAGAAAGGACAGCATCCAGCTTCCCTGATAACACAAGTAAGATTCCTCTGAAGCACTGTCGTTCCCTAGTGCATATTTAGACAAGTAGTCAAAGCCCGGCTGCATTATGGGATGATAAAGCTCACCTTGGAGGGGCTTAATGCTTAATTAACAGGACGAACACTGCAATACATGCACTAATGAGATAAAATCTCACTAATTCCTAAATCTTACGGAGCCAAAGTGTCAAGCTGAGTTTTAATTAACAGAGTTACGTATGGGTTTCTCAGAAATAATAATAAAACATGTAAGGAGTAAATCATTCCCTGAGAAGAAATCCATCACACACTTACTTCAAACCTTGCAGCGTTTTGACTTGGCATTCCGTGTTTTCTTTCTTTGCATGTTTTGTGCTGTTCCAGACATGACTATCCCTTTAAGACGGACAGTTTCACACTAGTGCAACTCTTATCAAGTTGCTCTGTTTGTAGTCACCAGAGCATTTTGTAGGAATCATCAGTATTATTATTCACACCGAGTTTTCTCCTCAGTCCCAGAGATAGCTTGAATCAGTCCACAGCACCTGAGCATTAACGTACACAGACCACAACGCTTAACATTTCTCCTTTTCCATCTTCACAGACCGAACCATGATCCCCAATAAAACATTGCAAATGCTACAGAAACTTCAACATAAAAGATACGAAAGATTCATTTAAGCATTTATGTTATGAAAACCTACAGAGATGTCCTCTGCAAGTGGGATGCGTAGGAAGGTAAAAAGGACCTGGGACGGTTTCACCTAACCTAGTGTTTCCAAATACAAGTCGGACGAGGCCTCACCTTAGCCCACAGCTTCTTTACAAGTTATGTCCTTCCAGCCTAGCAGAGCTCTTGCATTTCCACTGCCACAGTTCGAAAGCTGGTACCGGTCTGCACATGGAAACCTGGACGTGGCCACTCCAGCGCCGGGGCATGGCAGATTTTGGAGATGCCGGCTGTAAAACCTGGAGTTAGAGCCGTGGTTGAGCCAGAGGTAGAAACAAGCTTGCAAAGACATGGTAGAGACAACAAAGGCAGATTATTGCTCTATTGTAAGAGAGATTTTGTGAGAGCTCCTGTCAGCCCAAGCACAGGGCAGGGGCTTTTCCAAACGCAGGGGGAAGCCTGGTTTCCCGGGACGCCCGACAAACCACCTCCTCTCCGCAGTCCCTGTCTAAAGCTGGGGACAGTCAGCACTTCCCACGGACTTTGGTGGGCTTGGAATAGGCCAAGTACTGTTGGTGGAAACTGTTTTTGCGTCTGGAGCGCGCGGCTTTCAGCACCAGGGTTGGCCAGACGGGTGCCCGGGCGGGCAGGCGGCGAAGCGCTCCGGGCAGCCCGGAGCCTCGTGTCCCAGCGTGAGGTTTTGTCACCCTCTAGCGGGCGGCAGGGACAGCTCCGGGATCCCCTCAGCGGGGCCCTGCGCAGGGCCTCGGAAGGCCAGGAACGGAGCCTCGCACTTGGGAGGTTGAATTTCCCCATTCAATTCCTACGGACGACCCCAACTCCCGGGGATCGTCCAACCTTCACATTTGCTCTTTGCGCCTTTTTTTTCCCTCCTATGCTAAGTGCTATGAGGCAGCAGTAAAGAAATATAAAAAAATACATCAATACACACTGGTGGGAGGTGCAGGAGTATGCCCTCACTAAAACCTTTATGTATGTATTTATGTATTACACACGTACAAGTCAGCAAATCTATATTAATTTGCAAAAGATATAAATTAATATTAATAAGTCTATTGCACACATTAAGCAGATTATGACCCATTTTTTGCCTATTAGTACACAAAAAGTGCAGCACTGCACATTATTTTATGCCCTGACATATATTAAAAGGGGGCTAGGGTAAGAACGCTTGAAGGGGAATACAAACAGGGTTTTTTTTTTTTTTTTCCCCCCGTAACAGGAATGATTCTGGCGCTTTCTCCTGTTTCCTGATTTTTAAGGTGCTCCAAGTCTCATCTATTCCAGTAAGAACATGCAATTTTTATCACAAAGCAGCTCTGCATGCGTGCAAATCCTGTGGCTGCCCGGGGATGATGAGAAACCTTCAGCTCTCCGCAGCCACCTCTGGCCGTGGGGCTGAGACGCGGCGTTCGACTCGATCATGGCAGCGCCGAGGCCAACGCGCGGCCGCCGCTTCCTCCCACGTCTCTATTGCATTTCAGGCGGGAGAAAGCAAAGCACCGGGAATATTGTTTTCCTCGTGCATTCGCAATCAGCCCAGGTAGAAAATAATGGGGAGTTAATCAGATCACTGAAACTCTAATTCACTTGCTATCGATCGGGCAGATTCCTAATGGGACGGCAGACCAATTTCCAATTACAGTAAGCTGACTTATCTTGGAATACCAATAAGCGGCTTCCAGGAGGAGCCCGCGCAGATCGCCGGCTCTCTCCTCCCACGCACCACGGCATCGATGTCTGACATGATGCGGCGTTTAGCTAATTAATAGGAGACTGATGGGCCGTGCGGGTTCGGAAGCAGAAATCGCACTTGAGCAAGCACGGGAAAAAAGCTCCTGCAAGGATTAGTCATGGAGAGTCTTAAGAACAATTATAAAAAACAAGAGGGGAGCTAGTGGGAAGTCATGCAATTAAATGAGGCTTGCAATTATATTAATCAGAGGCTTCATCATTGAAATATCATCTATGCAACATTTAACTCTTCACTAGATTTTTCCTTTTAAATACAAGTCCCAAAATGTCACAAAAACACTTGTACTGTATTGCATGTTTGGGACCACAGGACACCAGGTAGTGCTACCTTCATTTGTCCTGGGTTTCCACATCATGCTAAATCCTCCTCAAGAAATTGTCCTGGGCATCTTCAAGCAGTGACAGGATTAAGAGGCTGCTACTATGACTCAGAGGCAGCAATTTTTGCTTGCTCTCCTGTACTTAAGGGGAAGTACCACCTTAGGTCACATGCTTGTTAGGGCAGGAGATGTCTTTGTGCCACTTGGGGCCATGCTGCAGGAAGCTGGTTGCTCCAAAACATTTTTGTAGGTTCTCTTAGTTGCCCTCCCAGAAACTGCACCCGCGCATTGAAAACTGTCTACACCGCGTAGGGAGGCCAAGCTCCGCCGCTCACTGCCCTTCACTGCTGGTCCGTTTTAGAGCTACAGCAGCCTTTGGCCTGCATGAAGGAGCTTTGAGGCTCGCAATCCTAGAGGCAAACGCAGCCGGGCTGGCATGCTCCATGTGCGATCGCTTCTGCATCATGCTGCGGCTTCCACTTTGTCAGGCACTTCAAGCATTTTCTGCTGAGCGCTATAGGAGCGCAGCGCTGTTTCAGGCACCAGCGTTCATACTAAAACTCATTAAACTCCGCAGAGCTGCCTGGCAGTCGTCCAGTTACTGCGTGTAACTGAATCCGCCTCCTGCGGGGCTTGTCCACTCAGCCCCATATGAGCACTGCTTCTGACAGAGGAATTTGTTCCTTCTTCTCCCACCAGAAGGGGAAACACGGATAAGAGTAAAGCAGGGCTGGAACGGAGCCAGCCCTCTACACCGAGATTCCAAGTACACACATGTGCCCTTCTGGAACCGAGCCTGATTTGATCAGTTGCAAGTGAAGAGATCTAGCAGCAAAACATAGGGTGGTCCTGTGTGGCAACCTTGTGGCTGCAAGTAATTTTCTCATTTTCTGCAATGCGAGTAGAGGGGGACCATACTGGGGCCCCCAGGTGGATCCAGTGGTTGTGCTGCTGCAGGTCATCCCAGGAGCAAAGCAGAAAATTGTTACCAGCATGACAAAGTATCTACTCTTGAGCTAGGTCAATTCAGCATAGCTTATGCATCACCATGGTTTTGCTCTTCATGGAAAGCAATTAAGAGCTGCAAAACCTGACGCACCAGCAAGGCTTCGGAAATGGCTTTCCATTTAGTCCAGGTACTTCCAGGTAGCCCAGGACAATGAAGGCAATTCTGCTCAGGCTCTTTTGGCAAGCACGGCTGCAAAGAAACAACTCTCGCCAAAAAAACTCTCCTCCTTCCCCGGGGAGCAGGAAAAGTAAAGGAAAATCTTTCCAGAAGACAGGCTTTTCCAAGAGCAAGCCTGACATTTTCATCAGCACCTGACGGGCTACAAGCAGGGCTGAGGAAGGCGCTGCCCTTGAGGGTTTCATGACGGCTCAGCCAAGGCACTCCCAGCAGCGGGCCGTAACTCGGACACGTCTTTGCTGCCATCACTGGGAAACTTCCATTCTGGATCAACAAGTATTCAGACTGGCAACTAACCGCTCAAGCACCTCACTGAAATTGGACTGTATTCAGACTCTAAGGTATCTCCCAAAATTTATCTATGCTTCCTGGATAATTTCACCTGAAGAACTGAAGAGATGTAACCTTCTCCTCTCAGGTTGAGTACATTTTATGGTGACAACCGAGTCCCATATATGCCAGAACCTCCTATCAGCACAAAAACAGATACATCACCTGCCACTGCCTCCCACTGCCTCCATCCACACATGCTCACATCCAAGTATTGATTTCCAGAATTTCTCCAAGGAATGCCAAAAATAATAAACAAAAAATAAATCAAAAGCAAAAGCCCCTTTCCATTATGTATTAAATATCCTTCCATGAAGTTAGAACAAATAGGAGATGTATATAGAGTGCAATGGAGACATAAATCTCATGTCGTGGTAATCGATTTCTGCCTTGTTCTTTTATTTCCAGTAAATAATGATCTGCAGATCTTTGACGGTGGCACTACAGTAAGGTCTGCAGTGTTTCATCTTCCAGAGAGCCAACACTCGGGCCCCTCTAAAATAACGAAGCTCCCTTGCAGGAGGCTGGGCACAACCCGGAGCAGGAGCCCAGGAAACGTGCAGGGGGTCTCCCCTCCAGGAGCCTTCCTTCCAGGTGCGTCTATGAGCAGGAACACACTTGGGTTCGTTCTGCAGCAGGCAGATAATACGGTTCTCAGCGCAAAGCGCTGCAGCTGGGCAGTCCTGTTCCACCTTGAGCCTCCCAAAGCTGCCCCTGGAACCACAAACAGCACTCAGGTCTGGCTAAATAAATTATGTTCTGAGGTGCTTCTTGTGTGTAAGTTAAAAACTGAAGAAGCCAGCTTGACTTCTACAAAATCATTCAAGACTGTTTTTTGCTAGGGCTGTGCAAACCATTAGTGGGATTTTCTGCATATGGAGACTGAAGGCAGCTTTTCAGTTTGGTGCATGAGCAAATGAGAAAGTTCTAAATTGCAAATGAATGAATTACAACTAGGAACCCACAGTTGCTATGTATCTTGCAAAGCAACAAAAAAGGAAGAAGCTCTGAATGCCAGTAAGAAATAAACTGCAAGCCAGTGTTAAAAGTGATTGCCTGGAAGGTGTGACTGTTGAGGTACATCTTAGTTTCTTTACTGTACAGCAGTTGATTAACATCAACCTCACATACTAGGAAGGTAACATAAGGGAAGACAAATGCTAAACTATTTGCTCATTATTAAATATTTGCTAATGCTAAGCAGTGCAGTCAGAATTCAAGTGCAGAATCCCAGCTCATCAGCACAAAGAAAAAGGTGGAATTCATCTCATCTATATTGTGTTAATCTCTTCTGAATTTCTTATCCAAAAATCAACAAAAAACTGTTTAAGTACTGACCCAGCCAGTTTAATAGTCAGAGAGGATCTGGCAGTACAGGCTTGTAGGTGGAACAGTGTCTCTCATTAGACTGATATATTTGGGGGGAAAAAATAGATTTTCATGTACTCTTATCCCTTGCTGAGGCTCTGATCAAACAAGGGAAACAGCACAGTTTCCCCATAGCTTATGTTTCCTGCTTACCCTCTGGTGAAAAACACGATTTTGAGCTACAAAAATCATCCTGTCAGATCTGGAGAAGTGCTCAGGGGTTACCAAGTAGGCAGCAAGCTCTGGACTCTAGCTAAAACTACCCCTTAAACAGAAAGCCCAAAAAATAGGACTAAATTCACCAATATTTCTCTCTCAGTTTCTTCAGCATTGAAATGAAGCGAAGACAGCTTAATTTGAAACCTGCACCAATCAACCTGCACATTAAGTTCACTGTGCATGTATAAAAGTAGGAGTTTAACATGCATAGAAGACAAGCTCCACTGAAACACAACCGTCACCCAGGCGGTACCAGGACGAGACTTGCTCCTGCAGTACAGCTGAAGCAGGGCTGGAAGCCACGTTTTAATACTAGCCAGCAGAAGAGCTGCAGAGAGCCGAGCACTCCAGCTGATTCTCTCTCCACACTTTCTCATATAGCTTCTCTCATTGATTTGATTGCCATGATGTTCACTTATGCTCATGTGCCATTTCTCAAAGCAGCCCCACTTTTCACACTTGCACGCAAGGAAGGACGCTCTCGGCTTAAGTTTCTTTAGCAAAGTGAACAGCCATGGCAGGGAAAAGATGACATTGGTGACAACTCCATTTGCTCCCCTGAGAACTGCCCGGGCCCGAGCAGCGGGTGCGACACACACCTGAAGAACCTGCACATCAGGAGAAAGCAGCTCCACAATGAGATTAGCACTTAGAGACAAGAGGCATTAAGAACTTGCAGGCCATGTTAGCTGATCATTACTTAGGCTATAATTGTCACAAACAGAATTTCTTGATAGATTTGGGAGGATTTTTTCCCTGAAATAAAGGAGGCCCAGATGCTTAGTGATTCTGGGCTAAAAGGATTTAAACATTTAATCTTAAAGAGATGCTTCTGAGTTCCAGGCTAAAACAGTTTATAAAGGTCATAAAAAATTAACTTATCTTGCTGACTAAAGCTTTTTTAATGCACTCTAAGTTACAAAGGCATCACAGATGGAGCCTTTAGGCCAATGTTAAACTATATTTTTCTCCCATTAGCAAAGCCAGCAAATATCTGCATTTGGATTTTACCACTGCAATAGCCTTCAATTCATTAGGCTTCATAACTAAAAATAAAAGCACAAAGCCAGCTGGATAGGCATATTTTGTATTCGTTTCACTGAATAGTTTCGCAGTTATGCTTTCTGAAACAATTTAATAAGAAAACTACCAAGGCAAAAAAAAAAACATTATTTAACTTAATCCAAGTTTTTACAAATCAGAACTGGTACCTTCAATTCAACAAGCTGAAGAAAGCTTTAAAGACAAGACAGAAAGGCAACAATCTGTTTGTTTCTACAACAAGAAATCTGGTTACAGGGACTCCAGGCAGCGGCACCAACACGTATGTTTGCATGGACCTCCTACATCGTGCATGATGCAGCTCGCTGAGTTTGGGGCACAACATTTTAGGTTTGGTTCAAGGTTCCCAGCTCACAGCAAACCTTCATTAGAGATGACATCCCTAAACTACATCATCTTTCATATCAGAAAATCTGAAATCAAGTCAGGCCTTCCGAGGATGTTATTAAGGTTGTTCTTTGAAGTAAATTGATTTCTCCCCACTTGTATTAAGAATAAGATCCTTTGCTACTTTATCATATTACATTACTGGGTGGTGGAGGAAAAAAATATTGTAACATGTTACCTTTTCAAGCCGCAATCTTCCCCCACTTTGATTAAAATAGAATCCCACCATCCTTAGTATTTATTGCATATTCAATCAAGACAAGGGTCACCCTTCTCAGCCCGCCTTAATCACGGCGATGGCAAGAGAAACCCCGTGCCATGCTTATCCCTCACGTTACAGCACACAGGCTTACCAGGAAGGCTTTCCACGCAACACAGGTAACCACACTCCTCCCAACAGCCTTAGAAAGGCTTGAAAAACAACTGCAGAGTCAGCTCCTTGAACAAGGAGCTAACTGAATTCTGTGGGCATCTGAACACGGCAGAACTTGACAAGAGCCGATGTTTGCCCAAACTTGCCGCAGTAGCCAGCTGCGACGCTCAGGGGAAAAGGCTCAGAATGGGATGAACATATTTTGTACAAGGACTACATATGGACTGTAAACCAAGGCATTTCTCGAAGTAGACATCCTTCCCAGGGGGAGAGCTACAACCTGCAGAAACCTGACCCGTGCTTAGAACCTACCCTGCTAAGCTCAGTCTTCTGCGAGAGCATTCAAAGAACTTGGCAGGAATTTTTCTTATGCTTTTAGCCCCATGTAGAAGTAGCAGGCCCATGGACAGATTTAAGAGTTCAGACATGAATTTTCATACAGGGAACAGCCTAAAGTTTTGATGCACAGGGAAAGCACTTTGAAATCCCAACCTGGAACGCTGGAGTTTGGGCATTATGTGTCACATCATCCAAAAGCAACTTTTGCTGTATTTGGACAGTGAAGCAATCCTTACCTAAAAGATCCCTATCCCCCATCCTTCCCCTCCCCATCCTGATGGCTAGGTGAAGACAAGCTCATGTTTTAATCAGCCTAAACAGACTATCTATTTGTGAACGTTCCTGGGCAGCCTGTGCAGCAGGCACTTTCTGCTTGTAAAAAAAGTAAGGCTCTTCCCCATGTGCTATTATCACACCAGCACCATTTGCCAACCTAAAAGAAAACACGAGTCGCTGAGTTTTTACTTTGCTTAGCACTGATTGTACAGCTGTAGCAAGCAAAAACATCTCCCTGATCAAAAGCAGACCCCACTGCTATGTAACCTTTCTCCTGATGGGAAAGGATAGGAACTCGTGCCGAGCTCCCCTCATTTCCCATGAACCCAGGAGCTGGGGTTCTCAAACCTTCCCCCCTTCTGAATGATCTTCTGGTACAAGGATTACCCTACTCTCCCCCTTGTTCCTCACTGCTCAGATCACACTTTCCGCCTCTCAAACCCATGCAATCTGTCAACTGCAGCAAACACCTCAACAGAGTAACACTTTACATGTTTGCTTTGTTTTTTAATGCATTTTTGAAGAGGAAAAGGGTGGGCACTGGATATAACCCACCTACTCTCTCAACACGACCCAGCAATGCTCCACACAAGCTTGAAAGTATCCAGTTAGCTTTGCAAGTTCCACCAAGGAGAAAGACAGCCAAAGCAGAGCAGGAGGCCTAGGCTCCAGCCTAGCAAAGCACTTGGGTAGGTGCCTAACTGCCCAAGAAGATTAATTTAAATCCTTCCAAATCTATCAAAGCATTTAACATACTTCATACAGGAAGGTGCCTATGTCCTATTCTCTTCCATAGAAATCAGCATAGGATAATTAAATCTGAGCAGGTCACTGTATCAAGGTCTGACTCTGGAAGCCTGGATCTTTTCAAATAATATTTTTGAATAGTATTTTTAGTACATCTAATTGAAAATGATAACAGAAAGGAAGTGTAGGT